>APFE030470251.1:118057-237369 GCA_000404065.3 Pinus taeda | reverse complement strand
CTTGTCCCCCCCCCTCTCTCCTCTCTTTCTCTCCTCTCTCCCTTAATGTCTCTCCATCTCTCCCTTTCGACTCCCTCTCCCTCTCCAAATTTCTCTCTCTATGTCTTTCTTCTCCTTCCAACTCCATCTCTATCCCCTCTCTCTCTCCTCTCTCTCAAGTCCTCTCTCTCTTCCTTTCTCTCTCCTTTTCTCTCCCACCTCCCTCTATCTCTCCCCCACATCACACACTCTCTACCTCTCCACCCTACAACTCTATGACTATCTCCCTACCTCTCTCCTTCTCGCTCTCCCTTTCTCCTTCTTACTCTCCCATCTATGCAGCTAGAGCAAGAATTGATCTAATGGATGAGTACCTTGTTACAGGAGAAAATGTCTCTTCACAGTCAAACCCTTCAACTTGAGAGTACCCATTGGCCAAAAATATGGCTTTTTACTTTTTTATGCTTCCATCTATTGCCCGCTTTACCTTGAAGATCCATTGTGAACCCACAACTAATTTATCTGTTGGTCTTGGGACCACATCCCAAACAATTTTATTTACAATGGATTCATATTCCTCCACCATTTCATTAAACCATATATGTTTATCTACTACTTCCGTGAAATAGGTTGGCTTAGTCTCTACAAGCTCATTCATTAGAGCCATGTAGCCAGTGTACCATTCTGGTGACCTTCTCTTTCTGCAGAAATTTCAAGGAACACCCACATTCTCAGTCACATCTTGCACAAATCTCTCATCTTCCCTGATTCTTTTTCTTCCTTCTCTGGATAATTATGCTTGAGTGGTTGTCTCCACTCTTTGCTCCTCAATTTGTGGCCACTCCACAACTTCTTGAGGCTCCTCCTTTGGTGCGATCTAAATCTCCCTTTCAAGAGAGCAACACATCACTTTCTCCTCATCAAATTTTACATCCCTTGCTACAACTTTCATTTTGAGGGATGGGAATTACACATGGTAGTTGTGGGGAGTTTCTGTGTAACCCACAAATGCCGCCAATTACGATGCCAGCTCTAGCTTCGAATTTAATTGTTTGGAGATATGGTAGTAAATAGAGGCCCCCAAAATCCTGAAGTGTGACACATCTATCTTCCTCCTCGAGAAAACCTCCTCTGGTGTGATCATCGGATTCTATCATGCCTAGAATCTAATGAGAAATCTGGTTCTACAAATAGACTATTGAGTTCCATGCCTCGACCCAAAAAGGTAAAGATACGCCTTGGTCATGCAACAAATCCCTCACTTGTCCCAAAATGCTATGGTTCTTCATTTCAGCCACTTGATTTTGTTGTAGGTTGTGGGGTGTTGTCAACTGTCATCAAATGCCTTATTTTTCAAAGAATTTTTTAATTAATTCGACATGTACTCACCTCCATTATCACTCCTAAGAGCCTTCACCTTCTTGTTAGTTTCTTTCTCTACTGGGGCCTTAAATTCTATGAAATTGGAGAATGTCTCATATTTCTTCCACATGAAGAAGATCCAACACTTCCATGACAATTCATAAAAAAATGACAAAATATTTGTGTGCCATAGTGAAGGCTGTTGAGAAAGGTCCACACACATCAGAGTGGACCCTTTCTAGAACTACATGTGCTTTGTTGTCTCGATCATGGAATGTGGATTTTGTATACTTCCCCAAAGTACATCCTTTTCACATATCTTTCTTCTCAAGTGCTCCTTTGGGGAGGCCTGTGGTTATCTGTTGCAAAATATTTAGGGCCCCATGATGCAAATGTCCAAGTATTTTATGCCAAAGTTCACTAACATCACAACTATGCATCTTCTCTTCCTTAGTGCTTAATGTAGCAAAATCCTCAACATCTAACTTATACAGGTGATTCACATGAACCCTGATATACTTCACCTTTCCTGTCACTTTGTCTCAAGAATTCCTTTCCTTTGTTGAAGATCACACCATAACCACAGTCTTCCCAAACTACAACAGAGACGAAATTTTTCTTTATACCTAGAATGAACATGACATCCTTAAGGCTAAGGGGGAGCCTCACTCCCTATGAAAGGTGACTATACCAATCTCGGTCATGCCATACCTTCTGTCGTCCCCCATCTTGATGTCCATCTCTAAGTCGTTTTACTCCAGGTAACTAAAAAAGTCTCTACAATTCCCTCCTCCCACATTTACCAAGCTAATCATTCCACTGGGGTAAATATGTGATGAATATTTACTAATATATGATTCAACTCCCCAACTATAGTTAAGGAAGTGGAATTGACAACCAAAACAAAAGTGAACTTCCTTGAGAGCTACAAAAACCTCGGGGGCTAACCAACCACTCCAGGTGCCCAACCCCTAAGTTAACCTACTTTTTGACTAAACTAGACCCCTCATCCAACCAAGGCCCCAATCTCGCCTTAAGGACGACCTCTTTCTTTTGCACTGCTTCCACCTGTGTAAGCAACTTCTTAGCCTCCTGCAACTTGGTGAGGCATTGAGTTGTAGCAACGGTGTGTGTCGTTGCCCTTACTTCATCATATTGTTGCTGGAGCTTGCAGACTTCTATGTTCAATACCTATAGGGTGGTATCTTCCTGCAGGGCCATGACTACTTCCATGGCCTGCACAAATAGTGTAGTGCAGTCTGCCATCGCGACTCCATCTTTAATAGTGGCTTTGCATTATTCTCTTACCTCTAATGGGGTTGAAGGCTACAACTTGAGCTCTAGTTCTGTTATCTTCATGTTCAGCTCAAACTAGACTCTATCCACTTCTTCCTTGGCATCGCGCATGCCCACAACAAGTTTTCTCATCTTTGCCTCCAACGGTACTTCCTCAGGGATATGCAGTTCCGACACTATTCTGCATGCTTCTGCCACCGTGGTCGCGAGCTGGGCACTCTATGCCTGAATATTCTCCTTTTTCTACAACTCGTATGTCTTTTCAGTGAACATTTTCTCATTGTTCACCCTATATTCACTGACTAGGCTTAGTGCGTGTTGCTCCCAAGATCTGAGCTTTGCTGCCACACCTACCTGCAACATGTGAAGGAACTCATTGGGGAGCATGACCAGGTTGAGGCCAATGTTCTTCAGAGAACTTATGATGACCTTGTCATTGGCTACCTCTGCGCTCAAGGATCCATCTGGCAGTGCGACTGCCCTAAGATCCAATGATCGAACCATCTCTGCTACCTAACTAGTTCCTAGTGCCAAGCTTATTTGTGGAGCGCTTAACTGCCCTACGCTCACCTAGATCCTGCTCATTTGAATATGTATCTCATGCAGATCCTTCTATATGGTACTTAGCACCTGCTGTTGCTGCTATTCGAACTGCTGCAGCAATGCCACTATGGTATCGCACACCTTATCTCCAATCTCATGAAGGTTGCCTTCTATTAGAGTGATTGGATCCAGCGATGGCTTTGTCACTTTTTTATTCTTCCATGACCCTTCCTTCTATTCATCTCTATATCTCTTTATTCGAAAGGGAGTGCTATGTTCGCCCTGACTGCCACCACCCTTCTCTGGCTGCTCCTCCTCCTCAGTTTGGGGTGAAGGAGACTTAACACTGTGCTCGGAGTCACGCTCTTCTTGTTCGGCTTGCTGCTTTTTGACACGCTCCTTTTCCACTCGGTCCCTCTCCTCGACCTCTTTTCCACACTTCTCAACCAACTGCTAGACCTTCTACTTGGTTGCTTCCTTCGTTTTCTTCTCCATGGACTTGCTGGTGCTCACAGCTCGATCATATGGAGTATGCCAATCTATCATCCAACACTTGATGACCTCTTGAATAACCTCATATGTAGTGAGGTAAGGCAGGTCAAAACATTTTTGCTGCAGATATTTCCGCGCCCTGATGTATATGAAGTGGAAGTCAATGTTACATTCCACGTACTCTGAAAGCTGTTCAAATACCATTGGGGAGAACCATGGCTTCTGGTGGATGGCCATGCGAATGATCACCTCAATCAAAATTAAGAAGACATTGGTTTTTGTGATGCACGCGACGTCCTTTGTTGCCAAGAGGGATGCAAACTATGCAGCCTCCGACAAATATTTCTCCAGGGGAGGAAATTGACTATCCTCCGGCAGGTCACAAGTGACAACCAAAATGGAGAGCAACAACCATGAATAATGGAATTTTTTACTCTCATCTGACGCCTCTTAACAGTTTGCAAGGAACTCACTATAAAGGTAGTGCAACCAATTGAACTTCACACTCTCTGCGCACTGTGTAGCTAGTGAAATACCCGGCGCTAGAACCTCATCTGCATGGCATTTTCTCATGATTTTTGCAACAAGGACCTGGGTAGCAATTTTAACTGTGGGGTCAGTGATTAAGGTAATAGATTACCCACACGTCTTCTTCACGAGATTGAATTTTTCCTTCATTTTCTCTATGAGGTTGCGCTCGCTTGTCTTTCTGCCAAAATCCTTGGCCGGATTCAACTCTAAGTGTAGCAACAATGTGATTTGATGAATCAACATATCAGTGATAGGGATTGGCGTGCTCAACCATAAGCATCTTTCATGTACCAAGGTCAGCAACTGCTTGATAACAATAAGGTTGATGTTGGAGTGGTGGTAGTGGGGTACCCACAACAAGTTCATCAACCCTGACTGATTCACTCCGCGAATCCACTCCACAGGCTCCAACACGGTGACACCTGATTCCTTGTAAAATACTCTATTCATATAGTGCTTTTTTGCAAGGTGGGGGAACCTCTCGTGGTCCACCAAATCCCAGTGTTCCATCTTTAAATGTGGAATCTGCACCAAGCATGAACCTTCAAAAGTGATGCTCTCTAGTAACAAGGGTGTATTGAGGAGGAATTTTCCTGCATCAGGGTCCTTAGGGACCTTCACTTTTCCCTTACACATAGGGATATAATATAGTACTTTGGAGATAGGCTCCACCCCCTCGGAATCTATATCCTCTATGCCTTCTTCAGCCTCCAAATCAACCACTTCCCCTTATACTTCATTGGTTGCTTTTCCTTCATCTAAGCCTGGGTAGCACCATGCTTCCTCGGTGACTTGTGCACCGTCATGGGCTTCTTCTTCTTGTCTTTCTTGGGCTTGGGTACTTCTTGCACCGGTGTAGGGTTCGGCCTAGGTGACCTCGGTGTCATAGGCACATCAACTGGAGCTGTCATGCTCACAACTTCAGAAATTGCTCCCTCAGAAGTGACACCTACACCAGTACTCATAGTTTCCATGGGGCTTCATCCTAACATATTTTCCAGTTTGAATTTTTGATTTACCTTTGATAACTTGGCAAATGTAGGGCTCGCAACTAAATCCTCCTAAATGAACAATTCATACGCAATCGACAACACAACTATAAAAAATCTCTAAGGATGCAAAGTGTTTTTCTCTGGACAGCCACGCATAATTTATAAGCAAATGCGAATTAAAATTCAAGCGTTCCCCCAAAATCCATTCATAAATGTTGATTTGGCAGTAGATCTCCAAATATTTCAGCCTTAATTGCCTTAAATGCCACCCCCCTCTCCTCTTAACCGTCTCTTGGTAGTCAAATCATGAACAGTGACTGTAATGTTCACCTTATGGCTATTTTGTGCGGTCTCCCCCTCCATAGCGCAACTCCCTTTGCGTTGCTTCTGGTACTCTAACATCACCATTTTTCATGCACCCCCCCTTTCGTGTAGCTCTACAAATGAGGCAGTGTAGTTTATATTCTCGCACCTCCTTGCAGCTGCGTGGAGCATTAAGACTGTGGTACTTCATGTAGTCATTGGGCCAGATCCCCTGTGTATGGCTTCAATTGGCTTCCATTTACCCTTCCTAGAAATGGATCTCCATTCAACTTCACGAGCTGAACTACTCCACCATCTATAATTTCTTTGATAACATATGGTCCTAGCTAGTGCATCTGAAATTTTCCTAGGAACTAAGCAAAATTATTGTCATATAATAAGACCATATCATTGACCTTGAAGGTGTGTAGTTTGATGTGTCGATTGTGCTAAGATTTTTCACGTTCCTTCTGAAGCTGCTGATGGAATCTAGCCAAAAACCTATCTTCCTTGAGCTCCATTAGGTGTGCAAGCCGTTCTTCTAAGGCTCCATTGTCTTCCATTCCTATGAAAGCCGCTATGCCTAGATTAGGCATAATGTATTCCATAGGCATCACAGCTTCTATGCCATAGACCAACCTAAAAGGTGTTTGACCAATAATATTTTTACAAGTAGTTCTATAAGCCTATAATACAACTGGTACGCGCATGTCCCAATCATTTCACTGCATGTGCAAACCTTCGTCAGCGCATTCTCCAATATCTTATTAAAAGCCTCAACCATTCCATTTTCCTAAGGAAGATATGGCGTACTCTTCTGATGGTAAACCTTGAACTCTTCTGTCAGTGCGTTGATCATTTCATTGAGAAAATGCCTACTGCGATCACTCATCAAAACCTTCAGGAAACCAAACTTTGTCAACACATATTCAAAGAATAATTTCGCTATTGTTGCCCCTGTAGAGTCTTTCATGGGATGTGCCTCCACCCATCTAGTCAAATACTCTGTCATGGTGATGATATAACGTGCACCCGTCTTCTTGCCTGGGGGTTGAATTGGTCCTACAAAGTCAATTGTGCATTTCTCAAATGGCTGCAGTTACACCTGTAGATTCAAAGGTAGTTCATCCCTTTGTGATGGCCTGCCCATTTTATGACATGCATCGCATGCCCTAAAATATGCTTTAGAGTCTTTATGCAATGTCAGCCACCACAATCCATCATGTAAAATCTTCTGCGTTGTTACTTTTCCTGCATAATGCCCTCCCGTAGTTCCTCCATTGACTTCAGTGAGGATACTATTTCACTCAAAATTAGGCACATAAAATTGAAGTATTTTGTCCAATCCCATCTTATACAAATGGTCCACAATGACTGAAAAGTCTGTCACGTGCACCACCAATTCTTTCTTCTACTGACTGGTGTATCCTTCTAGATCCATCCCTATAGCCAGAAAGTGTATAATATCCACAAAGTGATTATCCACTACGTACATCGGAAAGAGTTGCACATCAGGCAACCCTTCCTCCAAATTACTAGGTACATCTCATGTTTCAATGCGCGACAAATGGTCTAGTCCCATTTTCAACCTTCCTGGATACAAAATCACCTCAAAATCATATTCTTGAAGCAACAACAACCATCTGCATATTCCCCCCAACACAGGCTTATTGACTAGATACTTCAATGCATAATGGTTTGTGTACATCTTGAAATGTCCGCCTAACAGGTAATGTCTGAATTTCTTGATTATGTACACCATCTTCAACCCTTCACGCTCTATCATTGAACTGTTCTTTTATGCTTTGACAATTTCCTGCTTGCAAATGCTATAGGATGATCCATCTCTCCTTCACCAGCCTGTGTAAGCACTACTCCCAGCACAATACATGAAGCATCCACATGCACATGAAACTCCTTCTTCCAATATGGGAAGACTAGGATCGGTGTGGTGACCATCTTCTCCTTCAATACATCCAGGTTGTGCTCACATTATTCATCCCAACAGAATGTAGCGTCCTTCTTCAGTAGCATTTCCATAGGTGCAGTAATATGAGCACAACATTTGATGAACTTCCGATAGTATCCAATATGACCTAGTGTTGTACGTAACTATTTGACACTTCTTGGCGCCTCCAAATTAATTATGACAACAATCTTAGTAGGTTCCACCATTAATCCTTGCTTGCACACCACATGACCCAACAAAATTTCAAAAGGGACACAGATCAAGCATTTCTTCAAGTTTAGTGCAATCTGATACCTTCGGCATGTTTCCAACATCAAGCACAAACTAGCTACATGGCACTTTACTAGCCAAAACATTGTCCAATCATCAAAATATACCTCCAAGAACTTGTGAATAAATTCTTTGAATGCCATGATGACTACGCACGAGAAGATCGCTGGCACATTCTTAAGTCCAAAAGGCATCACTGTATACTGGGAACATCCCCACTTTGTCGCAAAGGTGTTCTTACTCCTATCTTCTTGTGCGATCTTAATCTGATGGTACCATGAGAATCCATTAGTGAAGGAATATGCTTCATGTCCTACCACATTGTCCAGTACTTCATCAGTAAACGATGTCGGGAAGGGATCATGAATGCAGGCATCATTAAGCTTCCTAAGATCTACGCAAATTCATATTTCTCCTTTTTCTTCTTCTCTTCGACTACCATTGGCCTCATCTAGTTAGATTCCTCCACTGGTTCAATAATTCCTGCCTTAAGCATCTTATCCAACTCTAAGCAGACCTTTTCCTTTTATTTGGGATTAAGGCGATATGGCCTCTGCTTGATTGGCTTTGCGTCAGGCTTCAAGGTCATCTTCATTACACCCAGGTCTCCTATGATACCTTTCAGGTCTGAAAATTTTGTAGGGAACAAATCTTGATATTCACAGAGAAACTCAATGACCTTACCTACTATGGCATCATCCCAATAATCCCCAATCTTTGCAAACTTTGGTTCCGCTTCTGTGCTAATGTTTACTTGCCTAGTTTTCAGTGGCGTGGTGATATCTAGATTCTCTATCTGCAGTCCTTCAACTTCATGGTGGCCTTCTGCCTTTGGAATATTAATATTCCTTGGATCCTCATCATCTCCTTCAGCAGTCACATTATAGCATTCCAATGCATGCCCAGCTGGGTGCTCCAATATGGTTGAATCAATTCTAAAGGATCCTGCAGTATTATGATGATTGTTTCCCTAACCTCTTGCAGCACTTCGTTGATGCTTTTGAACCCATCCTCAAAGCTGAAGGTCATAAAAAATCCTTCTATTAAGATGTTCCACTCCGTGGTACCATGGCAGAGCTCTGTTTTCAGGTACTAATTCATAGGAATGATGTCCAAAGTGTGACAGAAAATATGCACCCACTCTGGCTACGGCTCCATTCCATAAACCTTAGTCCATTTTGCTAAATGATCGCACAGATCATTTCTTCCATCATATTTTTTAGTTAGCCAAACTTTCGAGTGACCAAACTGCAATCTCATCATTCTTTTGTATGCGCGTCGTTCATCAGCATACCCCACCATCGTGTAGGTGTAGCACGTAGTGCCAAATACAACACTTGGAAGCAATGCTTCTTAGGTACTTCCCTTTCAAATGCATCCAAAAGTTTATCTACATTAGTCCAACCATCCTAATAAGGTAAATTTCTTACCTCCGATGACACACAATGCAGTGATTTAGTCATCATATTACAATGTAACATAGATATTTCGTGCAATATATTCTATTAATGCTCCAACTCTTCCTTTAAATCTGATGTACAGGAACTTTCATGGTCCCATGCAATTCCTCCATCAGCTATCGGGTTAACCTAGTCTTATTCTCGCGTTGTTATCTTATAGATTTTATCTAAATCATCATCACTTTCCTCATAATAGTAGATCGGTTCAGTCTAGCACGGTCCATTTGTAGGGTCCAATGGTACTACTATGCGGAGCGATTTTCTTTCAAATGACATAGTCTGCTTCTTCAAATTGATAACCCCATTCATGTCGATAGCCCAATCAATTCCCATGAGTGTGGGGTATGGATTGTTGTCATCAATAATTTCTATCACCTCGAAATCAACTAGCACGCTCGCACCTTCTACATCTACAGTCACTTCATGCAATCACCCCATAGGGATAATATTTTGTTGGTTTTCCATCCTTAATTGAATCGTAGACCATTGCAGTGCAGGTCTCCCCATTCTTTCCCAAGTCTGTTTAGGCAAAACATTCGCATCCGACCCGAGATCCAAATAACTTGATCCATCTCATAATCTCCTATTTGCATGGTAAGCCTCATCTCACGCCCTGTTCTTGTCTTGTGTTTTCCTTTATTTCTGACTACGTGGTGTCCTTCAAGAGCACCTTCCTTACCAACACACTTATTTATCACTTCTTATAGCCCCTTTATAGCCTTGTTATTGTGCAATAGCTTCATACAAGTCCTGAGGTAGAGGCCTCAACAAATATTTTCTTCGCTTCCATGAATGTTGCCTTCACATGCTCCAGATCAAAATCAACCTCCTTTTTTGGAGCCTTGTGAACCCACTCACTTTCTTCAGGTTTCTTTCCTTTATCATCACCAGTCATCAACCCATTTCGCACCACAATATTCACAATGGGATCCTCTTCGCTAGGCTCGACCCTCATCATCTGTAAATTCTAGGTAGGTTGTTGAGGTTGCGCCTTCTTCTACTACATCTTAGCTATCAGTATAGGGCATTATTCTATCACATGGTCAAACTGAGTACAATGTCGTTATGATGGAAGTGTTTGGCTTGTACAGTCTCGCATGTAGTGTCCTCGCACTCCACTGTTATAAAAAATAACTTGCCCTCGACCTCTACCAGGTCCTCCTCCTCCTCGGTCTTGTTCACATCCCTGATATCTTGTGCACGCACCCCAACCATCTTGATCCGGAGGCTGAGTTTCTGTTAGAATTTGATACGCAGGTGTTATTTCCATCACTAATTCATAACTATGGCAATTATGCACATTGTGGCCCACCGATTTACAGAAATTGCAGAATAATTGTTGCAGTGTCTGTACAAATTTTTGTAGCAAGCAACAATTGTCCATTACATGTTTTACAACTACCTCACAAATAGCGCACCATAGCATAGGCCTTCTACTTGGTCCTACATCAGCCTCCTACCTTAGAGGCATTGACCCTCCTCCTGCAATATAATTTGCAAATACAGGGAAATGATCTTTATCATTCCCCTAGCTTTTACATTTGAGGCACCAAACTTCTTCGCACACCTCCAGCCGAGCCACTATTTCCTTTTTCAAGCTCCGCAATTCCAAGCAGAGATTCTGCAATTATGTGTGAATTTTATGAACTTTCAAAGCAGCACCTTGGATAGGTGTCTCATGTAATCCCATCATGATCTCTAGTGCTTCCACCTGAGTCCCTATCTTTTTCTGCGGTAAAGCAACCCTTAGGTGGGGCAAGAATGAGGCTACCAACCATTTGCAATATTGAATATTCGTGAGATTCATGTTGGCTTCACGGATTTGGCAATTTAATCTTTGATCTAATTCCTAGGTTTTTTCGACGGGCCTCATCATGATTTCCTTGATTCCAATGACTGATTGTGATTCAGACTTGGGCCTACTGAATTCCTTATTCAGAGCAATCCAAGTGTCTGCTAATGATTCCAATGAGTTATTGGTGCAGTACTTAATGTACCATGTCAACGCGTGATCTTGTAGAGCATTAACCAAATGCGTGTTCTTTATATGATCATCCGTAACATTCTGTGTCATCCATATAGCCTTCGCAATGAACCAAAACTGATTCAGGTCCTCACTTCCCAAGCCCTTGAAAACGGGAAAATTCATGGTATTTTACATATTGAACGATGGCAGAGGTGGTGGTGGTGTGGGTGAAGGGGTATGTTACGGAGGTGAAGGTGGAGGTGGTGCGGGCAGATGAGGTATTCATGGAAAACCCTGCTTTATCAACTGTACAGTGCTTCGCAGTGAGGCTTGTACCGCTCCCTCGTCATCACTCGAAGGAGGTTCTACCAATGGGCTATATTCAAGACCTACTCTTTCCTGATTTCTAAAGAATTGTACACTTCACGTAGAACCAAAAATCAACGTAGTGGCATAACCCGCTTTTCACATAGGAGAATTTTAATCCAAGTATACAAAGATCTCAAATAATTACCTCGCGGTCCTTTAAAAAAACATCGCTCCGCTTCGTTGTAGCTAACTGATGTATTGATCACAAATTTTGTCACAAATCCTCCTATGAATCGATCAAGCCAGTGATCAACAACGTGTGTGATCTTACCTTTAGAAGCTTCCAATTTTCACACTAGCTCTGGGGTCCACACTATTGGACCATCAAGCCTCCACCTTCCTTGCTCATCTGCCAATTTAGCAATCCACTCGTATAGTTCGATTGGGAAGGTGCAAAAGAAAATTTTGTGTATTTCTGTGTATAGATACCTATTCAACCACTGTTCTTTTGTCAAGCGTAGATTTTTATTCTCTTATGCTGTGAATTCGTGGATCTTTCTATCCAACCACTTCTCAATTTCTTTCTTTTTCAGATTCCAGTGATGCGACATCACACATCTCTTTATGCAAATCCTGCTCCCAAAAACAGAACCATTTGTTGGCTTAGTGGGTCCTGACCCACGTTCAGAGTTAGTTGCGCCAAATAAATCCCTACACTATTGACCCTTTCGACATTAATCCATGGAGCACGAACTGAAGTCTCACCTGAAGTAGCATGGGGGGATGCTTGAACCAAGTTTCCACACATAGAGACCAGTGTGATGTCATTTTATTCCCTAAATCTGCCTTCATACAAATTGATAAGACTTTAAGGCTTATTGATACAACTTATTTGAATCAGCCTCTAGACCTCTGCAAAGGTCTACGACTAGCTTTTGTAGACCCTGAACAAGCTAATCAGCCACTTACGTGCATCTAAGACTATTCTTAACCCATCAATTATTCAGTCTTGCTTAAGTGTTGGATAACTTTAACATGCAACAGTATAATCTTCACGTAAACACTCAATGTTAATTGTGTTCATATAATAATATAAAACATGTAAAGTCATGCACTAATACAACATTATTTCATACAAGAATTATTTATCACATCATAAAGCGCATTCATACATAACAGAAGTAAATGGGTGAAAATAGGAATTTCAGTAATAATCTTCTTTATTGATAATCAGTTCATCTTACAGACTCAAACCTTCCTCGTGCACTCAGTTGCAGGGGTTTGCGCACTCAGCTATGGACTCTACCCTAGGCCTCCGTGTATATAGCTGTAGAGCCTTCCTTATTACTCTCCTGCGCTAACCCTTTAGACTCTTTCCATAGATTACTTCCTTCTTTCTCTTAAACATCCCTAAGACACATCTATTGATACAGTCCCATGGTCTACAGACCATGGGTAGATCTTTAAAAGCTGACTCACATAAAATAAGGGTAAATCCCTTTTTGACTCATTTACTATCTACGTGCTCTGTGACCATAATTTGCGAAGACTTTACACTGTATATAACAAAACTTGGGCTTTTTGACCCAAACATGACTGAGGGGACCCCATCCCAACACTTCCCCAAAACGTAATGCTTCCATTATCGGCAGACCTGCACAATGGAATACATCTCTTTGTCATAAGTGGGATACTTCTGGACTATGTCTGAAAGTGTCTCACTATGTTATGCCACTGGATGCCCTTGTTGAGTAAGGACTGCCGCAATAGCATATTCAGAGGCATCTGTTTTAATCTCAAATGGTTGTTGCAAGTATGGTAATATGAGCACTGGTGCAGAGCAGAGGCAATGTTTCAACTCTATGAATGACTTCTGTTGAGATTCAGACCAAAATAATTTTTCTTTCGCACCTCCTTTGGTGACTTGAGAGAACCCCAACACGAACCTGTGATAGAAATTAGCAAGACCCAGAAAGCTATGGAGCTCCAACAAAGTGGTTGGGGCTGACAAATCTCGAATTACTTGGATGTTGGCTATCTCCACATGCACCCCCATTCATCAATAATATATCCTAGATACTAAACCTGGGTCATGCCAAAATTTCATTTCTCCAAATTTGCACACAGCTTGTGTTGTTGGAGTGTTTGGAGAACTTTTTGGATGTGGAGGAGGTGCTCTTCCCAACTCTAGTTGAAGATCAAGATGTCATCCAAGTATACCACTACAATTGAGTTGGTGAATGGCTACAAGAAGTCATCCATAAGCCTCATGAAGGTTGCAGGAGCATTTGTCAACCCAGAAGGAATAACCAACCACTTGAAAAGGCCCTCCTTAGCTTTGAAGGAAGTCTTCCACACATCGAAGTGTTCGATTGGTACATGGTGATATCTGGACTTCAAGTCGATCTTGTTGAAATATTTTGCCCCTTGAGTTGGTCCAGAAGGTCTTTAATTCATGGGATCGAGTACCTATTTTGGACAGTGATCTTGTTTAGCTCCTGATAGCCAATATAGAGTCTCCAAGTATCATCCTTCTTCTGTACCAACATGATTAGGCTCCCACAGGGTGATCAAATCAGACAAACGTGACCTTTTTGCAGCAGCTCCTGAATTTTCCTCTTGATTTCATTGTTCTCCAGAATGGAGCACCAATATATTGGTCCATTGGGTAACGATGCACCTAGGGTCAGATCGATGGAGTGCTTGACCTGACAGTGCAAAGGCATCCCTGAGGAGGAGGTGAAGATGTCCTCGTACTCCTCCAGGACCTTGTGCATCTATTGTTGTCGTGTAGAGGGGTCCTGTCTTCAGGTCGTGGCCACTGTCTTCTTCCTTCCTTGGTCATCTGCCAATTTAGCAATCCACTCGTATAGTTTGATTCGGAAGGTGCAAAAGAAAATTTTGTGTATTTCTATGTATAGATACCTGTTCAACCACTGTTCTTTTGTCAAGCATAGATTTTTATTCTCTTATGTTCTGAATTCGTGGATCTTTCTATCCAACCACTTCTCAATTTCTTTCTTTTTCAGATTCCAGTGATGCGACATCACACATCTCTTTATGCAAATCCTGCTCCCAGAAACAGAACCATTTGTTGGCTTAGTGGGTGCTGACCCACGTTCAGAGTTAGTTGCGCCAAATAAATCCCTACACTATTGACCCTTTCGACATTAATCCATGGAGCACGAACTGAAGTCTCACCTGAAGTAGTATGGGGGGATGCGTGAACCAAGTTTCCACACATAGAGACCAGTGTGATGTCATTTTATTCCCTAAATCTTCCTTCATACAAATTGATAAGACTTTAAGGCTTATTGATACAACTTATTTGAATAAGCCTCTAGACCTCTGCGAAGGTCTACGACTAGCTTTTGTAGACCCTGAACAAGCTAATCAGCCACTTACGTGCATCCAAGACTATTCTTAACCCATCAATGATTCATTCTTGCTTAAGTGTTGGATAACTTTAACATGCAATAGTATAATCTTCACGTAAACACTTATTGTTAATTGTGTTCATATAACAATATAAAACATGTAAAGTCATGCACTAATACATCATTATTTCATACAAGCATTATTTATCACATCATAAAGCGCATTCATACATAACATAAGTAAATGGGTGAAAATAGGAATTTTAGTAATAATCTTCTTTATTGATAATCAGTTCAGCTTACAGACTCAAGCCTTCCTCGTGCACTCAGCTGCAGGGGTTTGCGCACTCAGCTACGGACTCTACCCTAGGCCTCCTTGTATATAGCTGTAGAGCCTTCCTTCTTACTCTCCTGCACTAACCCTTTAGACTCTTTCCATAGACTACTTCCTTCTTTCTCTTAAACATCCCTAAGACACATCTATTGATACAGTCCCATGGTCTGCAGACCATGGGTAGATCTTTAAAAGCTGACTCACATAAAATAAGGGTAAATCCCTTTTTGACTCATTTACTATCTACGTTCTCTGTGACCATAATTTGTGAAGACTTTACATTGTATATAACAAAACTTGGGCTTTTTGACCCAAACATGACTGAGGGGACCCCATCCCAACACTTCCCCAAAATGTAATGCTTCCATTATCGGCAGACCTGCACAATGGAATACATCTCTTTGTCATAAGTGGGATACTTCTGGACTATGTCTGAAAGTGTCTCACTATGATATGCCACTGGATGGCCTTGTTGAGTAAGGACTGCCCCGATAGCATATTCAGAGGCATCTGTTTTGATCTCAAATGGTTGTTGCAAGTATGGTAATATGAGCACTGGTGCAGAGCAGAGGCAATGTTTCAACACTATGAATGACTTCTGTTGAGATTCAGACCAAAATAATTTTTCTTTCGCACCTCCTTTGGTGACTTGACTCAAGGGCCAAGTGATATGAGAGAACCCCAACACGAACCTGTGATAGAAATTGGCAAGACCCAGAAAGCTATGGAGCTCCATCAAAGTGGTTGGGGCTGGTGAATCTCTAATTACTTGGATGTTGGCTATCTCCACATGCACCCCCATTCATCAATAATATATCCTAGATAATGAACCTGGGTCATGCCAAAATTTCATTTCTCCAAATTTGCACACAACTTGTGTTGTTGGAGTGTTTGGAGAACTTGTTGGATGTGGAGGAGGTGCTCTTCCCAACTCTGGTTGAAGATCAAGATGTCACCCAAGTATACCACTACAAATGAGTTGGTGAATGGCTACAAGATGTCATCCATAAGCCTCATGAAGGTTGCAGGAGCATTCGTCAACCTAGAAGGAATAACCAACCACTTGAAAAGGCCCTCCTCATCTTTGGAGGAAGTCTTCCACACATCGAAGTGTTCGATTGGTACCTGGTGATATCTGGACTTCAAGTTGATCTCGCTGAAATATTTTGCCCCTTGAGTTGGTCTAGAAGGTCTTTAATTCATGGGATCGAGTACCTATTTTGGACAGTGATCTTGTTTAGCTCCTGATAGCCAATATAGAGTCTCCAAGTATCATCCTTCTTCTGTACCAATGTGATTGGGCTCCCACAGGGCGATCAACTCAGACAAGCATGACCTTTCTGAAGAAGCTCCTGAATTTGCCTCTTGATTTCATTGTTCTCCAAAATGGAGCGGCAATATATTGGTCCATTGGGTAATGATGCACCTAGGGTCAAATCGATGGAGTGCTTGACCTGACAGTGCAAAGGCACCCCTGAGGAGGAGGTGAAGATGTCCTCGTACTCTCCAGGACCTTGTGCATCTATTGTTGTCGTGTAGAGGGGTCATGTCTTGAGGTCGTGGCCACTGTCTTCTTCTTTCCTTGAGGGTGTAGCTAGAGAGATGACGGTAGGTGGTGCTACCTCCGGTATCCTGTACAACTTATTTCCCAATGTAACAATAACAATGTGAGGCCTTGAGTCATACACATCATGTCGCTTTCGCAAGTATGGTTGGCCTAATAATACATCACAGAGATGATGGGGAGCAACTTCACATAATACCTCATATGTGAAGGGATTGATGCTGTATGGAAGGTGACATTGTTGGCTCACGTGCAGATCTCATCCATAGTGAAGCCACCCAATGGTGTACGATTGTGGGTGTGTTGTGATCAGTAAGCCCAATAGCTTCACGACCTCTGTTGCAATGAGGTTATTTTGGCTCCCACTGTCGACAATGAACTATAGTGGGGAACCCTTTACCCACATCTGGGAGTGCAAGAGATGCTCCCCCTCCTCCTGTAGATCTTCAGGTTCCTCCTTCTGGATATTTGTGGTGGTGACGGTGGCGTTGGGTTTTGTATCAATAATATTCTTCCCTTTGTCATTCCCCTTGTCAGGTTCTGACTTAGAGTCAGAACATGCATCTAATTATGAAGCCTTTAGTTTAGCCACCAGTGACTATTTGGTCCAACACACACTTGTGTTGTGGGTGGAGCTCTTACCGAACACACACCAGTTTCCCGTGTCCTTCTTTGGCTTTGAATTGTTGTCCTTTTCTTGTGTCCTTGGCAGGTTGTCTTGAGACATCCTACCTTGGCTTTGTCCTTTGTTCTATGGTTTGGGGGCACCTTTCCCTTGCTTCGGATTCATAGATCCAAAGTCTCACTTCTTGTGTTTAAAATTTTTCTCGATCTTGATACGTCGTGTTGAGTGAGGATATGTTTAGGAGCTCCATCTCGTCCTGGATGTATCTATGTAGGTAGCTGCAGTACTTGAGTACCAAATGTTTCTCAAAATCCTTGATACCCATCTTCATGCGAAGAGTATGAAAAACATTGGTAAACTCCAACACATCTTGGTCCCTTCCTTGTCACAGCATGGTCCACTTTATGTATTTGTTCTCGTAGCTCCTGACAGGGTAGTACTACTCCTTGATTGTGTCCTAGAATGAATTCCAAGTGGGAGCAGCTGAAAACAATGAGGTCGTACTTTCATCCTTCTACTTACAATAGGTTTTCCACGAGTCCTTGATGTGGGGGGGCAACTTTGAGAAGAGAAAAGTAATATTTTGTCGGCTAGAAAAATCATGAACAAAAGTATATCCTTCTAGTAGATTCAACCATTTATCTACTATGTCTGCATCTATTTGGCTCTCAAATATGGGAATGTTAAAGTTTACTTGTACCTTAAAAGGTGTGGAGCCTCCAAAGTGGCTGTTGGATGTGGATGCATCGTCGATGGGCAACCGTTGAAGGATCTAGGCAAAGTTATCCATCACCGCATTCCTTTGTTTCTTGATGGCCTCCTTGAGCAATATTTTGATGGGATATCATGCTCCCTCGTCTTTCTTTTCTTCCCCCATGGGAGGCCGTCAGGGTTTCTGAGGTTGGTCTTGCAAAGGTTCGACTAGTTTGAGCCCTAACTCCTTATATCTTGACCTCGTTGGGGACACGAAAAGAAAAATAAAGAAAGAGCAGACCACTCTCATACCACTGATCTAAATTTAAACAGGAATGCAGCAAATTATAGATATAACCATAAATACATAGATGCAACAAAAATAACACTATCTTTTATTAATATCAAATAATGAAATATGATTACAAACAAAATGGAAATGAAGCTAGCTTGGGTGATGGTAGCTTATCTCTGAGAAGATATGTGGTGGCTACATGCCTATGAATTGAGTTACAATGAGGCTCAAGGGCCTTTTTATTATTGAACAATAAGAGAAAACCCTAACCCAAGGAGATGTAACACCGAGATTTTATGGGCCCCGTTGGGGTTAGTTGGGTAGCCAACTTCCCGGGGTTGTAACTTGGTCATATTATCTTTGTTTGATGCACATGATACCTCATTGTAAATATATCTCCAAGGACTACAACTAAAAATGTGATTTCAATGAAATTTCTTAGAGGAATATTGCCAAAAAATGCCGTATAGGGCCTCAAAACGACTCCGGAAGTTGAGGACCCGAAATATTGCCAAATTTAGTAAATTGTGCTACAATTAAGGAAACTAAAAAAATGAAAGAAACAATGGCAAGGATTCACGTGGAATAGGTGGGTGGCCACCAATATCCACCTAGATCCTTTTACATCCCTATTTGAAACATACTATCCTTATGTTCAATCCAAGCAATTTGGATGAGGTATCTGCGCAAGCCACACACCTTGAAGCAAGGGGAAAGAACATTTAGGAAGAGTGTAGTAAGAAGAAGCCTTTCAAGGGTAAGGAGAAGGAGAAGGGTGGGAAATGGAAGGGAAAGGAGAATGCAAATGTGAAGAAATAAGGGGAGAAAACCATATGCCATAATTGTTCCAATGCTGGGCATGATGAAGCCCATTGCTGGAAATTACATCCCAAATTAAGGTCTAAGAAACAAAACAATAAGGGAAAACAAAAGACAACCGCTACCACACAACATGACCTTGGATCAGATTCTGGTGATGAGATCAAGATTTTAGCCATGGTTACAAAAGAAAAAGAAGTTGTTGCAAGCACTAGTTCCTCACACAGTCAAAACAACACTCCAAATGAAGAATCAAGGATAGAGTTGTTTCATGTAAGGGTAATTTCAAATCATACAAAGATTGATGCATTATTCGATAGTGGGTCACAATCAAACTTAATTTTAGAAGACTTGGTCAAAGAGATCAACCTTGAAACTATACCTTATCATAAGCTATATCGATTGTCTTGCATAGTCAATAATGCAAATTCACAGGTTACAAGGAAGTTCTTATTCAAGTTTTCCATTACTGAAAAGTTCATTGATGAAGTTTAGTTATATGTAGTTCCACTTGACATCTCAGGAATCATTTTGGGTAGTCCTTACTTGTATGATAGGGAAGAAATATTTTATTTCCATGAAATCAAATACTTATTGCTCAAGAATGGGGTGGAGTAGTGAGAGCCAATCGCAAAAAGTTGAAGATTTCTTTAGTTAATGCAGGGCAGATGAAGAAACTAGTAAATGCAAGTAAATATTTTGTGCTTCTCATGATCAAGAAAAAGAATGATATTGATTATGAATCTTCTGAAGGTTCTGGTGACAAAATGAAATCTAATTTGTTTGATGTGGTCAACAAGCATGGCAAGATGTTTCAGGAAGCAAAGGGGTTATCTCCCAAGAGGGGAACTCAACATGAGATACAACTGCAGCAGGATGTTCCACTTCCAAATATTGGCATGTATCGCATGTTGATTATTGAGAGCATGGGTGTCAAGAAGAAACTTCAAGAACTGCTGAACAAAGGTATCATATGCCCATCTACTTCGCCATGTGGTTCGCCTATTGTCTTGGTGCCAAAGTAGGATGGGACTTGGCACATGTGTGTGGATTTTTGTGCATTGAACAAAATGATGGTAAAGAATCATTATCCACTCCCAAGAATTGATGATTTGCTTGATCAGTTGAGGTATTCAAAGTATTTCACTATGTTAGATTTACGAAGTGGTTATCATCAAGTTAGAATAGTTGAAGAACACATTTGGAAAACCACATTTAAAACTAAACAAGGATTGTTTAAATGGATTGTTATGCCTTTCAATCTTACAAATGCTCCAACTACTTTCATGAGAGCTATGAATGATGTATTGAGACCATTTCTAGATGAATTTGTCATTGTGTACATAGATGACATACTCATATTCAACAAATACAGAGATGAACATGTCATGCATGTAACAAAGTACTTGATGACTTGAGAAAAGAACAATTGTTTTTAAGGATGTCAAAGTGTGAATTTGGCAAGCCTTCTTTAGTGTATTTGGGACACATTGTTGGATGAGGTGAGCTGAATATTGACCCCTCTAAAGTTGAGGTCATTCTAAATTGTCCCAA
The DNA here is from genome assembly GCA_000404065.3 of Pinus taeda. Classification (NCBI taxonomy): domain Eukaryota; kingdom Viridiplantae; phylum Streptophyta; class Pinopsida; order Pinales; family Pinaceae; genus Pinus; species Pinus taeda. The sequence continues at coordinate 216,636 of APFE030470251.1, read as the reverse complement.
GCCCAATACAGTTATAGAGGTAAGAATATATCTAGGGGTAGCACAATATTGGAGGAAATTTATTGCCAATTTTTCTTCCATTGTAGCGCCATTACATGCATTGACAAGTGTCAAGAAAGTATTCCATTGGGGAGATGTACAACAAAAAGCATTTGATGCTTTGAAGCAAAAGATTAGTTCAACGACAGTATTGGCCCTTGCGAATCTTAGACAGTCATTTGAGATTCAAAAGGATGCTATAGATTATGCCATGGGAGCAGTTCTTATGCAGCATGGTAAGCCCATTTCATTTCATTCTAAAAATTTTAATGGAGTTGTAACCAACTATCCCACTTATGACAAAGAACTTTACATATTGGTACAAAGTGTCAAAAAATGGAAACACTACTTAATGGGGAAGGAGACCATTATCCATACTGACCATCAACCATTGTAGTACTTACAGTCATAGTCAAATTTGCAACAGTCGTGACACTTCAGATAGATGGGTTTTCTACAACAGTTTCATTTGGTTATCAAGTACAAAAACGGGAATCCGCAATAAGGTCGTTGATATGCTTTCAAGGCCTATTGTAAATCGATCTATTATACTCAAGAATAATTTTGTTTTACATGAAAGTTACGTTGAGAAATATGAATATGATAATGAATTTCGAGATGTGTATGCAAGCTTGAGTCAAGGAAACCAAATTGAAGAGTTGGATTATCATGTACATAATAGTTTGTTTTATCACTTGGGCAAGTTGTATATTTCACACGGAGAAAGAAACAATATCATAAGGGAGGCACACACTTCATTGGTTGTTGGACACTTTAGTGTAGGCAAGACAGTAGCAAATCTCCAAAGGTATTTTTATTGGCCACACCTGTTTGATAATGTATCTCGTTTCATTAGAGGATCTTCTTTGTGTGAAACAAGTAAGCCAAGTAATAGGAAACTAGGATTGTACACTCCACTTCTAGTACCTTCACGTCCATGGAAGAGTATCGTAATGGATTTTTGTAGGAGGTCTTCCATTGTGAAGGAAAGGTCATGATTATTTGTATGCAGTTGTAGACAGGTTCAACAAAATGTGTATACTAACACCATGTAAAAAGAAAATTACAACTGAAAAAACAACTCATCTTTTCTTCCAAAACATTTGGGTTCATTTTGGTCTTCTAACTTATATTGTAAGTGATCGAGATTCTAGATTTGTTGGGAATTTTTGTTCAAATTTGTGGGACATGATGGACACAAATTTGAAGAAGAGTACATCCTTTCATCCACAAACAAATGGAAAAACTGAGGTGGTCAATGGAACATTTATTAATCTTCTTAGAGGATATTGCAACAAACATCCCAAGTTGTGGTATGAATAGTTGCATTACATAGAACATGCATAAAATAGGGCAAATCATTCTTCCACAAACACATCGCCATTTGAGGCATGTTTTGGGTACTTGCTAAGATCGTCGTTGAAATTCATCTTTGAGAAAGATGTCGCCATTGATGGTCATAGTGACATCGATAAGGAAAGGAAGTTCATAGAACAAATTTAGTTGATACATCATACAGTGCAGGAACATCTTGAGAAAATTCAAAGTAGCTACAAGGAAGGGCATGACAAACACTTGGCTGATCAGAAATTTCAAGTTGGAGAGGAAGCTTGGTTATATATTAGCAAAGAGAGACTTCAAGTGGAAGATAAAAAGCTTAAGGCAATTCGTTATGGTCCTTTTAAAATTATGGAAAAGATTGATAACAATGCATTTAAGCTTGATTTGCCTCCTTATATGCAAATATATCCTGTTGTTAATGTTCAGAATTTGAGATTTTTTGAGCCTCCTTTGATTGATGATCAAGGAGAGCATGTTCAGCTATCATCAATACATTATTTCTCGCCAGAATATCTCAATGAACTTCAACAGGATCTCATACTTGAAACAAGAACCAGAACTTCGAAAAGAGGGGATGTCGAAGACCTTAGAGTGGGACTCAAGGGACAAAAGCCTTCTAAAGCCAAATGGTTGTAGATCAAGAAGGTAATGGAGGTGTGCCCTCACCTACAAAGTAATTGATAGTATATTTCTGGGTCCAAAAGGCTTCTAGTGGGGAGGAATGATCAAGTGCTCAGTATTTATCTCCAAAATAAATGTTATCAGAATAGCTTGAAACCTAAACGACTGCACCTATCTCAGAAAAATGATCCTAACGCAAATTGTTTCACTGAAAACCAAGTTCGTAGGAGGAAGTTATTGAGTTATGTTTTCTTTGTTAAATAGGTGAAATTTAAAAAAAAAAATACACAGTCACTGCACATTAGCAGTTCGTACTGTTGACATGGCAGGTGACTGTGCAAGGTCAACTTTGGTCAATGGATCAATCAAAGCTTGCCAAGTGTTAGATTCTTATTAGTCGATGAGATGTGGTAACGTGACATATTGTAATTGGTTAATGGTGGTCTAATGAGGAGGGGACGAGTAGCAAGCCAGGAGGATGCCACACGTCCCTCCCCAAAGGACTGGGCTCCACACAATGGAAAAATTGTTATGGAGGCATCAGGGTTTGACCCCGTGACCTCCCCTCCATGCCCAAGACTCTCTACCACCTCCGCTATCGCATGTTTTTTACCCTTATAGTTCTCCATATCTATTTGAACTTTAACATTTTTGGAGTGGGAGGTTAAGAGGGTCAACCCGCGGGCCAACCCTCCCCATGTGAACACCAATCAATATAGCGGTTACGGTTACCACAACCCCTGGCGAATCTAGCATTGTGACGGTTAATGCCATGTGAACACACCATGAAAACGTAGTAGTCAGTTTATTCAAACGACGTCTCTGAAAAACCCAAACTGTTAACATTACTATTTCGCATGTGAATGCTCTGGAGAAATGTTGTGGCTTATTATAACAGCGGACAATGCTATAAGCCATGAATGTTGACATTAAACGTGCCATGTGTCCAGTCCCTCCAAATATCTAGGGTAACAGTTAATAAAATCGTGATTAGTGCGATAAATTTCAGTTCATCGCGCTTGTCTTAATTAATCCCCAGATTAACTCTAATTAACCCATAGTTTAAATGGGTGGCAATTTTGGCGGAACCACTAAATACAACTTTTTCTCCAAATTTAGTGAGCTTAACTGGAGTTCCTCCAATTTTGGAGAAGGATTTCTAGGGAAAAATTGTTTGAGTCTTAACTAGAGCATTTTTCGACCAAATTGAGCTCAGGAAAAGGTGTTCCTAGCTAATTCCAACATTCTGAACACATTGGAACAAGCTTTAGGAGCAATAGAGCTTTGTAAACAACATTTTTTTTTGGATATTGAGCTAATATAGAGGCCCAAGCCATGAAAGCTAGACCAAGGAGATGTAGCCCAGGAGGAGTGAAGTCCTTCATCAAAACACCATGTTAAGTTCTCTTATTGATGGTTTGTTGTACTTTGAATGGTTGTTGTTCAGTACTTGTTTTTTATTCTATTTAGTTCATGTCTTTCACTTAAAACTTGATACAAATTTATCTATTTATAATCACAAACACCATAAGAGAACCATGCACATGAAGCAATGGAAAATAATTTGTTTATAAATATGTAATTGAAATTAGCACAACAAAACTAACATTCAATAACATATCAAGGGTCCACTTGATGTTGAGGCTGACCTATCCAATTGTACATGTTCTTAGGGCCGTCCTATTCCAATATACATGAGTGGATAAAATAATTCAAAAATCAATTTCTACTTGTCCAAATAGGGTGATCTTTAGGTCGATTTTGGTCCTCTCAAAAAGAAGAATGTAATGCAATCATCATCTCGATCATGAGAGTTGTCAAAGGTGGAATTTGACCCTAGTTGAAAAAATTAATACTAGACATGTTGAGTTCATCTTCTATTATTTTTTAATATATACCTGCATCTTCTATTTGATTTTGAATTTTTTCAGTAACCCATTAAAGTGTGCAATTTTAGCCCCATTTCTCTTGTATATTAATAGGAAATGGTGTATTTCTTGGGATCGATCTCTTAAAATGTCCCCTTGTTTCAAACACTTATTCTCTCTTTTTATCATACAAATCAGTTCATTTGTTAACAAAGTCCATGTGGCACAGAATGAACTTGTCGAGTATAGCACTTTTGTTTACACCTATTACATGTCAACATGTTTATTTAAAACTCCAAAGCCCATGTTGGTAATTTGACTTAGGCCATAAGATTCAGGATGACAAATTGTTCGTTGTGGTACCATTCACTTGTAAGCCTCCAATTTTTCGGTGGTCCCAAAATTTTTCCCGACACAACTTCAAGTGACCCACACCATTAGACTCCTGAGCTTGCCCTCTTTCTAGGCAGACTACTCTTAAGTAAGCTAAACGAAAAAAACATTTGACCAGGGGTGGTGAATGCAAGGTACCAAATCTCAAGTTATGGCTATGGGAAAGGCAGTCGAGAGGGTTCTATCCACATTTGACCCTCCTTTTTGTTTATGAGGGTTCTATCCACATTTATGTTGCTAATGTTTGACATATAATTTTCATGGTTTCCTTGCCCAAATTTATTATAGATGTATTATTTTAATATTTTCCTTGGAGAATTGGAATAGTTAAATTGGCTTTTCAATTTTTCTTTAAATAAAAAATTCATGTTTACAAGGAGGAGGGCATATTATTAAAATTGTAAGCCAGGCTTAGTTCTAAAGGTGACATTGAGGAAAAAGTGAGTATTCTTAATAATCATAAATTAGGGTTAGGATTGTCATTCAAAGGGAATATTCTTAATAATCATAAATCAGGGTTAGGATTATGATTCAAATGTTGGAAAATTTAATTCATAATAACAATGTATCAAGATTAATGAGAAGTAGATATGAATAAAATGTGTGGCTGGACCATTATGTTTTCATGCCAAATCAACCATTGTTAGCATTCTTCTCACTAGTTGTGGTTCCCAGTTGTTCATGCTATATGATTGTTTGTTTCATGGAAATGTATAAGCATTTAAATTCCACTTTAGAGTGGATATATGTGTTTCAAATTCAATTTTTTTTTGGGTGGTGATGTCTAATATCAATTAGGACCAACGACAACATTCTTAGGCACCGAGATATGTAGGAAAAGAAGACGTCATGATCAACTATGCCATTGGAAATGTTGTGAGCAAGCCTTTTGGATTAAAGATGGCAACACGTCACCCTTTTACACATTATAATAAAATAATTGATTATAACTAATTTATTAAATAATTCATAATTTATAATGTTAACTAAGGTTTAGTTAACATTTCATAATGTTCTCAAACACAACAACAAGATAAACAAATTGAACGTTAACCAAATAAATAAATTGAACATCTTTGTCCATGGTAGGGAATTATATCGAATGTCTAGTAATTCATGCATAGGACAACAAAAATAAGAGGAGTGAAGGGACCAACTGAGACATATACTACAACAAATACCTGTGATTAGCTCTAGTTTTTCCCCCTTTTGTCTTCCAAGGACTATTTTAGTGTATTTTTCTCCAAGATTTTGAAAACTTCGGTGCTATTTATCGGAATGGCACTATTTTTGGCATTGTTTTCGCCATCCAAAACATTTATTCACTAAATTAGGTGAAAATACCACCATAAATTTCACTGGAAATTATGTCAGTAATGACGCCAAAAATTTATGCTAGAAATTACACTAGATTTACTCTCGAAATTGTGCTAGAAATTTAAGCCAGAAATTTCACTAGATTTAGCTCCCCATTTAGTGCCTAAAATTATGCCTTGTTTTGTCCTTTTTTAGCACCATATTTAGAGCCATATGTTCCTCAATAGTTAATTAATTGAGGTGTTGTGCGTTAATTGGATAAGGGCTTTGAGGATTATGGGATTTAGTGATTTGGAGTATAGGGTTTAAGGGTTAAGGGATTAGGAATTAGGGTTTAAGGGATTAAGGGTCAAGAGCTAAGGGATTTGGCACTTATGAGTTATGTAGTTTAATGGTTAATGTCTTAGGAATTATAGGTTAAGGGATTAATGTTTAACTGCTTAGGGGATTTAGGGATTTTATGTTAAGGGATTAGTGGTTAACTAGGGTTGAGGGATTAAGGCATTACAAAAAAATTGAGGTCTAAAATGGGCGTCAAAACAGAAATGTACAAAAAATATCAAATTTATAAGAACCAGTAGGATTAAAGATGATGATGTCAACAATGGGGGATGAATCACCATTTTTGGAGTAAAAAAGTAAAAAGATTAAAAAAAAAAAACTACTTTTCCTCTCATATTTTCAACTTATCTCCATATTATTTTACTCAAATTTTGAGTGGGATCACTCATTGTATGTAGAATTTAATTCCTCATCTAACCAATACTTATGTTGCATACTTTTGATTACATGAAAAATGAGAAATACATAAAAAACAAACGTGATTGCAATTACATTTTTTCATGCATTTCTCATTTTTCTTGTAGCAAGGTCCATATCTGGTATGCAACATGGGTACTCCTTGGATGAAGAATTAAATTTGGCATCCAATGAGTGCTCCCGTTTGAAATTTGACTAAAACTGTTGAGAGATAAGTTGAAACTAAGAGTTGAAAAAGTAGTTCTTTTATTTTTTCCCTCTAAAATTTGATATGTAATGTAATATTATTTTATTATTTCCACATTATTTTATAATATCTCTTAGGAGGCCCATTTTAAAAGTATAAAATTATCTAATGGTGCTTTAGGGATTAGGGCTTAAGGATTTAAAGGTCAATACAGGATTAACGGTTAGGGGATTTTGGGCTTTATTACAAATCTCATGAAATGTCATGTAATGTCTTGTAACACACCCATCACCAAAGTCATCCACCGATGTCGCATGGTGAGCAATGAATGGGGCTAACTTTGAAATACATTCAAACTATTCTTGTATGTGTCAAAATTTGACATGGTCATAGACTAAACACATGTATTGACATTATGCGAGGGTTTCAAGACTTAAGGATGCTTGATGTCTCCTTATAATCTTTGAGATCGTCCATGTTTGCATCAACGTTCATCATCAAGTCTCATTGTCATCATTCTATTGGGTTGTCTTATATTCTTTCCATGACTAGCCCCAGTAGTTAAGACGAGGAGTTAGAGGGGGGCTTCCAGATCCCACTTCCTTACACCGAGCACAACTGGGGGGTCATGGGGGGGTGGGGGGTACTTCCCAGGGAAAGTTTTTTTGGACCCTATATTAGGTGGGCGGACCTACCTATTTTTGGACCCTATATTAGGTGAGTGGACCTACTTATGGTTTTGTTCATGATTTTGCACATGGTTTTGGGCGCGATGGTTTTCGGTCCATGGTATTTTGTAGATCTAGTCAAGGGAATTATGATTATATTCTAATCTAGGGTTAATGGATTGGGGTTTGTGGATGCTTCGGCATGTGTATATATATGTATTGTAACATTGAAAGGAATATAATGAAAAATCAATCTAGTAGTCTTGGTTTTGGGATCTAGGGGAAGTCTTTGTGTATATTTGTTTTATGTGTTATGCTCTCACCATTGTTTATTTTTTATTTTTTATAATTCATATACAAGTAATTTCTATACATGGTTAAAACCTACACATTCGTCATTCCCATCTATGGAATATTTTCTAAAACTCTCTTGAAATGTCATGGAATGTCTTCCAACATGTCCATCACCAATGTCATCCATCGACGTTGCACGATGAGTAATGAATGGGGCCAACATTGAGATTTCTTCAAATTATTCATGTATGTGTCAAAATTTGACATGGTTAGAGTAGACAAATGACTTGATGGTATGTGATGGTTTCAGGACTCAATGATGAGTGACGTCCTCGCATAATCTTTGAGATCATCCTCATTTTCATCAATGTTCATCATGTAGTCACATTGTCATAATTTCTCATTCCTATCTAAGGAATATTTTCCAAAACTTTCTTGAAATGTCATTGAATGTCTTCTAGAACACTCTTCACCAATGTCATCCACTGATGTCGTACAATGAGCAGTGAATGGGGCCAACATTTAAATTTCTTCAAACTATTCTTGTATGCATCGAAATCTGACATGGTTAGACTAGGCATATGCCTTGATGGTGTGCAAGGGTTTCAAGACTTAAGGATGCTTGACATCCCCGTATAATCTTTGATATCATCAACTTCTTCATCAATGTTTGTCATGTAGTCTCATTGTCACCATTCCTCATTCCCATCTATGCCATATAGAATTTAGAGAATATGTATATATATGGGATTATGTTATCGATCATATATGTTACTAGTTATATATTTTTAAGGGTTTGTTATCACATATTAAGATTTCTATAAATTTTGTAAAAAAATAATTGGGGTCAAAATTTTTGAAGGCTATTGTTATACATTGGGTTCACATACATGGTTATATATATTTATAGTTATAGCTACATGATTATACTTCTCTTTATAAAAAGTATTGGGTTCCTAGACTCAATCTCCAAGCTAGAATATTTTTACTCCAACACATATTGAGCATCACATGTCAGATGTGAATAAAAACTAGCACAAGGCACCCAACATTCGAGTGTGTGTATGTGTGTTTGTGTGTGTGTGTGTGTGTGTCTCTCTCTCTCTCTCTCTCTCTCTCTCTCTCTCTCTCTCTCTCTCTCCTCTCTCTCTCTATATATATATATATATATATATATATATATATATATATATATATATATAATATAGATATAGATATAGACAACATTTTATAAGATTCCAACTATACCTTTCTTTCACATCCTCTAGAAATGTTAATTTTATATTTTGTTATGTTTGAATCTATACATGCATCTTTTATTTGATTTTGAATTTGTTGAGTAACCCATTCTAGTGTGAATTTTTTTACCAATTCCCCTTGCAAATCATTACGAAATGGGGTATTCCTTGGGTTCTATCTATTATAATGTCTCCTTGCTTATAACACTTCTTCTCTCTTTTTATGATACAAATCAATCCATTTGTTCATAAAGTCCATGTGTTACAGAATGAACTTGTCAAGTATAGAACTTATATCTACACCCATTACATGTAAACATGTTTATTTCAAACTTGAAAGTCCATGTTGTTAATTTGAAAAATAAATTACTGAGAAAACTAATGATTGCAAGGAAAACAACCACACTTAATCATGAATTTACTTACTAATTTCTACTTCAACACCATTACATTGTGGTTTTTCTCCATCAATAATATTATGATGGTTTTTCTTCATCTTAGAAGTGTGGCCCATCTTCAAAATCCTTACCAAGGAATTCACATAGGAAGAAAAATGATTCATTCAATATATACCCTTAGGCCATGTAACACTTTGGATGTGCCTTTTTTCAGACATATCTTTTTACAGTTTTCATATGCCTCTCAAATAAAAACATCCACCTTGTTGATATGACACTAGTCAATTCCATGTTAAAGACTAGGTGTATAATTAAATGGACTTGTAGGTCCATGAAACTTGTAGGGAGCTCCTTCTCAAATACACATACAATTTCTGCAATTTCCTTCTTCCATTTTGGCACTTCACATTCATGGATCTCATTAGATGTCACCCACCTAATATAAGAATAGTAAATTAGTATGAACCTTTAGGAAACAATTAAAATGAAATACAATATCTCTATGTCTCTCACACATGAACATTCCATACCACATACCTTGCAAATGCTGACAATCGACTTATACCCCAATGTCAATGCATATGGATTTATACCCTTAAATACGATTATCGAGGTAAAAGAAAAGACAAGTTGAAGGCTACTTATAAATGAAATACCTCCACTTCAATTTAACTAAAGCATAAAGTGTGAAGTCATATCTTGGTGGGAAGGTTGTGGTCAAAAAGCTTGAAAATATTTTGTGAAGTGTCTCCCTTTAATGAACCTATGGTAGTATTTGTGCAATAAGCTCATGATGGATATAATACTTAGTTTCTATGGTTTATTGAAAATCTAAGTACCATGGAGGGGATAAGAAAATATGTTGGTCACATAGTGCTTTAAGAGTATAAGGAATCCTACCAATTCTTGCTATCACTTTATTATGTTAGCTAACTTTTACTTTGGGGATACAAGATTCCTATGGAAGGACTAGCTAGTGGAGTTAGTTGTTGTGAAGATATCATATCTAAAGAACCACATATCACCAAATATTTCAAGTGCATGCATGTTAATAATACCTATATTTACTTTGTCAAAGTACCTAGGGTGAGTGTAGGAAAGGAAGCATCCAAAAAACAACTTCAGACTCCTGATGCAGTGCACAAAAAAGAATAGGACTATTCAACCATAAAATATAGGGTAATATGAGTGGCATATATATTGAGGAATTATTTAGTTCTTATTTTCTTCATTCAATGGGTTTTATAATTATGGTTTACAATATATAGTTTCTACATTCAACACCCTCATTGCACCATCACCACCTATAAATTAGTTGACCATTTTCAAGATAAAATAATTTCTAGGCTCTCCATCATATCCATGCATATCCTCTCCTAAATTGTAGTCATTTATAGTATAAGGACATCCCTGAGTGGTGGCCATAGTACAAGCACTTATTCCAGGTACTTATTTAGGCTTCCTTAAGCATCCCAACTAGACCCAACATCCTATACCACTACCGCTAGCAAGGATGGGAGAAATCTTGAGGCCTTGTTATTATTCCTTTAGTGAGAGAGCGAATATTGGTCAGAAGGTATGAAAAATGATCATTTTGTCCATTTGCATCTTTCCCCCAAACTCAATCCATCACATCTAGCTCCTTTCCCCCCATTTTGGTTAAACATATAAAACATTGGTTTTCAGTGAAAGCATGGAGAGGATGCTAGATCCCTATAATACTAATGTAGCTGCCATATTGTTATTGTTGTGCCCATTTAGATCCTATATAATTATTGTTGTGCCCCATAGAAGCCCACAATTTTTATTATTGTGCCCTTAGGTTATTATTGTTATGTAGGCATTGATTATACTGTGAACCTTTATAGCCCTATATAAACCAAGGAGGTCTTGTCATTTGGATCATTCAAGAACTATTCATTTATGTGATGTAAAAGGAGGTTTCCCCATCGAAGAGGATTATTTGTATAATTTCCCATTGTAGACCAACAGATTATGCAATATACTAAAGAAAAATACTTGATCTACTTCTACAAACAAACTTGCGATAGCTTAATCAATTTTGAGAAAGATCAAATAGAACACATATAACAGAGAATGAGAAAGAAATCACACATGAACACAGAAGAATATGCTGGAGAAAGCCTCAGCTAAAAACCCCAATCTTTGTATTATCATACAAGTGGAAATATGTGTCGATTACACAAAGCTTTAGCTCACAAGCTATCCAGATCTAAATACAATCCCTCTGCTGCTCATAGATAGTCAAAGACTTCTCACAAAACTTCTCCTCTTCCCTCCAAGCCTCCTATTTTATTATGCAGTTTCTCCTGGGGTCCAATGCTGCCACCTGTGTGAATTAACCTCTCACACAACTCACTAAACTCTGAAATAACTACGCAATCCTGAAGGAGATAATTCCTTCTGCATCGAGATGAGTTTCCTATTAGGAAAATTCCTCCAATTGATACTACATTGTCCCTTCCCCTCATCTTAACTGGGTCTCTGACTGAACTGACATGCATGGGTTATTTATGAGAGAATATTCAGTTATCTGAAGTGCAACAGTTACATACATGCATGCATTAAATAACTGAACTCACAATCAGTTCCACAAACTATTGGAACTAATCTAACTGGACTTAACTCAGTTAACTGAGCTAACTAATTACAACTTAAAGTACAACTCATCTTGATCTCCTTAATCAAGGGATAACTTCCTCAATCAAAGGGGAAATTTTTGCATGTCTTCACATAGACTTCATGTTTGATTTTCTACAACTAATTAACTCAAGATGAAATAATTAATTATTTTACAAACAACTGCTAATATCAAATTCGAATTTTAATTCTCAATTTTAGTTTAGGGACTAACTAAAATTGGAATGTATCCCGAAATGCTATATATAGCAATGCTATTTTTAGCATTTCTATTTTATCATTCCTTGTTTCTATATCCAACACTCGTACCTGAAATGCTATTTACAACAATGCTATTTATAGCATTTCTTGTTGCTATTTTTAACACTCCCTCTCAACAAGAAAGACACTCAACTCGAACCCGATCCTGAACCTTTAGAATGTTCTGCATGGAACACTTATCCCTAGTGTTGTTGCTCCAGCAACTCTAGAAACAAAAAATATCAAACATGAATTAGGATGATGCCTCTATCATCAAAATAACTGACTACTATTGCCTTTGTTGACTGAAAACTCTACACCTATGTGCTCTTCAGTATCTGACTGCTCTAGCCTTTGTCACTTTGATCTCTGATTGCATCAATCACACTGATTCCACCTACTGCATGCGTGCTGTTGGTGGTCCTATCTCCCAGTATGCATCCGCACTACACCTCCTCTCATCATGTCGCATTGTGCTGCCCACTACTACACTGCAACTCAGTTACTGAGAAGTAAGTAACTGATCTCCCAACTAACCTCCCTGTTGGGCTAGAAACACACTCTAATGATGAAGCTTCCTCTGTCGCTCCATCTGCATCTGTCTCTACCCACTCAACCAGTCCTGCTACTCCTCGTTGGGGCTCCCGTAGCAAGGTCTAGTCAAAGAGGTTGGGTACCTCAATGATCCTGTCCCTATTCCAGCCTTCTTGGGATTGTCACTCCACACCGCCCCACCTATGACTTGGAGGTATGGATGCATGTGATCCCTCTACCCACTTGGCTCGAAATTCCCCCCTACTGGAGGTATCTTCATGAGTGGATGCCTCCACTTGATCTCCTCTCGGCTTCTCCAATTGTGCCTGTTACACAACCTCCTGAAGTTGCTTCACCAATTATGGCTCCTCCACGATTATTTGAGACTCCTTCGGGTGCTGCATGTTGAGAGGTAAGGTATTATCCCTCTCAACCACCAAGTCTCCATCAGTTTCCTTGCTCCTCAAGGCTTTGTATGCATCTTGAACCTCAAGAGCATATAGGTTCTTGAATCGTGAACTGATCTGCTTCACCTGTCTCGTGGTGATGTGTCTAAGGAAAACCTTTCCCTTACTGAGGAATACATCATAGCCTTTGTCTTCCAGCATAGCGATAGACACAAGATTCTTCTATAGACCTCGTACATACTTTACATTGGTCAGAGTGAGAGGAGCTCCATGCTCCCTCTCAAACACAACCGTACCTTCACCTAAAACATGATACTTTCCATCATCGCCCATCTCGATCCACATCTATATATCCTTCTCCTCCAAGGTACAAAAAAGATTCTCGTCACCAATCATGTAGAATGAAGCTCCACTATCCAGGTACCAAACACATCCCATCATGGATGAAACCATGAATGTGATGAGAGATAAATCCAATTCGAACTGTTAGGTTGGTGCCTCACCATCTGATCCCTTTGAGGATCCCTTATTCGATTTCTTCTGTGGACAATTCGTAGCATAATGGCCCACCTCATGACAATGAAAGCATTGCACTTTAAATTTGTCAAACTTCTTCCCACAATGGGAATAAATCGATTTGGGATGAGAATCCTTCTCCTTCCCTTTCTTTGCCTTACTAGCTAAGGCGCAATTTTCTTCATCCTCCTTGGATGAAGAACCATCTCTGGTGCTTCTTCCTATCTCCTCCTGCATCAGATCTGACCAAAGTCGTTCCCAATCCGGCAGTTTATCTCTTCCATTTACCAAGCCTTGGTAGCTATGCCAGCTCCTAGGAAGATCGAGGAGAGCAAGACCCACCATGTCATCATCGACTGTCATGATCCCTACGCTTCCAAGCTCATCCCTGTAGATGGTGAGCTTGTTTAGATATGTAAAGATCATGTCACCATTTTCACACTTGATTTTTCGAAGCTTGTCTTTCAGCACCAGCTTCCTCTGATCATTGATGTTCTGATATAGATCCTTCAATGTTTTCCTCATTGAAAATGGTGTCTCCTTCCCATGGAGACTCGAGACTATGTGGTCTTGAACTCCCTCTAGAAGGATTCTCCTCGCTCTAGCCACACATTTCTTCCATTCCACCAATTCTGTAGCATTAGTTATTGCTAGCTTGGGGACTTCTTGATCAATGAAGTCCTTCAAACCATTGTCGTCTAATACTGCTTCCATGTGATCCTTCCAGGCTATATAATTTGAGCTGCCATCAAGGGCATACTCGAGTCTTAAATCTTTGAATGCCATTGGTGAAATTTGAGATGTGATAAGAATTCGAATTCTATAATCAGGAACTTCAAACTTCAAAATGATCCTTTCTTTATATATTGTTCTTCGCTTTGATCACCTTTGCTCTGATACCATGTATAATTTCCCACTGTAGATCAACAGATTATGCAATATACTAAAGCAAAATACTTGATCTACTTCTACAAATAGACTTGCAGAAGCTTAATTGATTTTGAGAAAGATCAAATAGAACACATATAACAGAGAATGAGAAAGCAATCGCACATGAACACAAAAGAATACTCTGGGGAAAGACTCAGCTAAAAACCCCGATATCTGTATTATCATACAAGTGGAAATATGTCTAGATTACACAAAGCTTTTTACTCACAAGCTATCCAGCTCTCAGTACAATCCCTCTGCTACTCATAGATAGTTAAAGGCTTCTCACAAACCTTCTCCTCTACCCTCCAAGCCTCCTATTTCCTTGCGCAGTGTCTCCCGGGGTCCAATGTTGACACCTCTGTGAATTCACCTCTCACACAACTCACTAAACTCTGAAATAACTACGAAATCCTGAAGGAGATAATTTCTTCTGCATGGATGAGTTTCCTATATAGGAAAATTCCTCCAACTGATAGTACACTGTCCCTTCCTCTAATCTCAACTAGGTCTCTGACTGAACTGGCATGCATGAATTATTATGAGAAAATATTCAGTTATTTGAAGTGCAGTAGTTACATGCATGCATGCATTAACTAACTCAACTCACAATCAGTTCCAAATGATTGGAACTAATCTAACTAGACTTAACTTAGTTAACTAAGCTAACTAATTACAACTCAAAGTACAACTCATCCTGATCTCCTTAATCAAGGGATAACTTCCTCAATCAAAGGGAAAGTTGTTGCATGTCTTCACGTAGACTTCATGTTTGATTTTCTACAACTAATTAACTCAAGATGAATTAATTAATTATTTTACAAACAACTTCTAAGATCAAATTCGAATTTTAATTCTCAATTTTAGTTCAGGGACTAACTAAAATTGGAATGTATCCCGAAATTTTATTTATAGCAATGCTATTTTTAGCATTTCTATTTTATCATTCCTTGTCGCTATATTCAACATTGGTACCTTAAATGTTATTTATAGCAATGCTATTTATATAATTTCTATTTTTTATCATTTCTTGTTGTTATTTTCAACATTATTTTCAAGTTATTGATCTATCTTTTCTTTTATTTTTTGATTTGGTTACATAATATTTGGTATGAGAGCTTTAGGGTCAACTCGAGAAATCCTCAACGATGCTTTAGGATTGTGGGGATTTTACATTCCTTTATGGCTTTAATTTTGTTAGGAACTACCTTAAGACCCTCATGAGATACAATATAACCCAAATATTCCACCTCTTGTACCCCAAAGAAACATTTCGATGGTTTTGCATACATGATTTTCTCTTCCAATAGTTTAAGTACCTTATCAACATGTTGAACATGATCTTTCCAGCACTTGTTGTAGATCTGTATATCGTCAAAAAATACTAACACAAAGTTTCTAAGAAAGGGTTTGAAAGTGGAATTCATGAAACCTTGAAATGTGGAAGGTCCATTATTAAGGCCAAAAGGCATGACCAAAAATTCATAATTACCTTCATGACTTCTGAATGTCATTTTTGGAATGTCTCCTCTCTTCATTTTAATTTGATGATATATGGAATGAAAGATCCAACTTGGTGAAGTAAATTACTCCATGTAATTCATCCAACAATTTATCAATGATATAAATGGGAAATTTATCTTTAATAGTGAGCTTGTTGAGATCTCTATAATCTGGACACATATGCCATGATCCATAGTTCTTGTGGACCAATACTACTAGTGAATAGAAAGAACTTTGTCTAGGTTGAATTATATATTCCTCAAGCATTTCTGCAACCATATGTTCTATTTCTCTCTTTTCGGCATAGGGATATCTGTAAGGCCCGATTTTTGGAGTAACACCTCCTGGAGTGAAGTGAGTAGCATGATCATGATCATGAATAGGTGGGAGACCTTTGCGAGTATCAAATACCTTGGAATGGTTGTCTATGACTCTTTTGAATTTTAGAGAAATGGATGATTCTGATGTTTGAACATCTAGTGTACATAATTGTGAAATTACACCTCATTTCCCTTTATAAAAAATCCTTGTCATGCTATTAGAGTTGGTTATCGTCTCATGTTTCCCTATAATGCCCCTTAATTTAATCTCCTTTCCTTGCTAAACAAAATCAAGAAAAGTTCTTGAAAGTTAAAATTTGTCATCCTGAAAGATTGTAACCATTGGACTCCTAATGCAACATCAACACCACCCATTGGAATGGAAATCATTGGAATATTCAATATATATTCCCCCATGGTTAGTTAATATTGTGGAACTTCCCTGAGAAATTTATAGTTCATCCATTTGCAACCATCGCTTGAAACTTTAATATTAGATATTAAAAGAAATTCAATTCCTCAGATTAATATTACAATGAATAAAAGTATGGGTATTACCTGAATCAATCAACAATATTACCTTTTTATTCTTAATATATCCTTCTATCTTAAGAGTTTTAGGAGTGGTGATTCCTACCAATGCATTACAAGATAATGTCTGATTCATTTATTCCTTCTTTGGGGTTGGATCCTAGAGTATGTACTCTTCTTTTAATGTTTCTTGTTCCTTTTCTTTGTCCTCTCCTCAATCTATGTAAATTAATTTCTTCTTAGAACACTTATGACCTTTAGTGTGTTTGATATGGTAGCCTAAGAGCAACAACACTTCTATATTTATAGTTGTGAGTGGTAGACCTCCTTAAAAAATGTGCAAGTGAGAATTAATTTATGAGAACAAAGGCATAAATACCACACAAACTAATTGGTTGTTTTTATGGCTATAACCATACAAACAAACATTCCTCAAGCAAGCTAAGGAGGATAATAAATTATCACCCAAGTAATATGGTCCTTACAGGGTGTTATAAAATATTAGTACTATGGAATACTAATTGGAGTTGCCTACAACTTCCCAAGTACACGTAATTTTCCATGTTTCATGCTTAAAGAAGGTTCTACGTGAAAACCTCCCAATTCAAAAAATGTTGCCAAAACTTAACGAGGAAGGGAAAGTCACATTGGAGCCTGAAGTAGTCATGGAAACAAGAACCCGACAACTACATAATAAATCAATTTCAAAGTATCTCATTAAGTGGAAGAACTTACCTGTTGAAGATTCCACATGGGAGGATGAGTATTTTATAGAGAAGCATCCAAAACTATTCTAACATTGAATACACCATTTTTTTGAAGGACAGGGGCATGCTAGGTCCTTATAATACTAGTGTATCTCCCATATTGTTATTGGTGTGCCCATGTGCATCCATATTGTTATTGTTGTGGCTCATAGAAGCCCACTATTATTATTATTTTTCCCTTACATTATAATTGTCATGTAGGCCCTGATTATATTGTGACCCTTTAGACTCCTATATATTCCAAGGAGGTATCATCAAAGAATTCTTCATTTATGTGATGCAAAAGGAGGTTTCCCCCTCAAAGAGGTTTATTTTCAAGTCATTGATCTATATTTTCTTCTAATTTGTGATATAGTTACATAACAGAGGACCTATTTCGATGATACAATACTTCAAGGTGTATTCTTAAGGGTTTCATTTGTTCATCCCAAGTATTATGGAGCAAAAATAGTTAATGGATTCCAAAAGCTATCAGTTCTCAATGGTAGATGATCCATTGCCTCACGATATATTCCTGATGGTTTCATCCTCTAAAACCAATCTTCCTTTAGTGTGAATAATTAATGAATATCCAAAACTATCCATCGCCATGGAAGATTTAATTGGCTAAGAATATTAAGAAGATTTAAGAATATTATAGTTACTTGGGAATTGGGTATAAATATTTATATATTCATTTTCATGCATGCAATTCTATTTTTTTTAATCATGTAATTATATCTGGAAAATATCCATATTTAATCCCTAACTCCAAAGTTGAGATTTGGGGAGACTTATTTTTGGGGTAGGCTAGTTCTTTTCATGTAGTTGTGGAATGCAAGTTTATATCCAAGAATGAATTCACTATCCACCACTCTAGTTTCAATATGATGGAAAATATACCTTTATAGTTTTTTATGTGTTTCAATACAAGGGATCAAAGATGTTCTTAGTAAGTTCCATTTTAGTGATATGGAAAAAAAGAGTGGCATATAAACCCTTATGCTTGAATATGCATAGACAGATTTCATCCAGTGCTTCCTCAAAGAGATCAAGGTAATTTCTAAATACTATAACCATATGAAATTTATCAATTACAAGCATGTTCCATTCTTGTCTATCATTCACTTTTAAAAATGAGATGTACCAAACCCTATTTATCAAATACACAAAAGCAAGATGGCCAAGAAAATCACATAAGAAACCCAAATGTTGAGATGGAGCAATGGAGGAAGTCCACCTAATGAGCAAGGAACCCATAAAAGTCACCTTGTAGACCCATTAAGAGCACTAGAAGGTATTTATATGATTTAGTAGAGAATAGCAAAGGACCTAGTGCAGTTGGCCTAGCCTCATCTACTAAAGGAAGAAGTGACATGATGACCCCTATTCAAATGTCATGGCCAAAATTAGTGATATAAAATCTCGATATAGGAAGGATTATGGACTAAAATTGTCGTATTAGACACAAGTACATATACCCCATCCCTCTACTCCATTGGCTCCTCCCCTCGCTGGTTATCATACTCCTTTGCCTTCCAAAAGAGGGAAGAGGAAGTTGAGTCGAATGTATTAAAAGAGGATAGGAGCTTGGGAATTCTAAACATTACCCTTTGAGGATAGAATGATAATAACACAATGAATGATGATCTCAAGAATTTGAGGAAATTCGCCAATGGGCTAATTCCATTATATTTTCCAAAAAAAATACCAATGTCCATTTTTCTAAGATGATTGGCCCAAATCCTATTGTATAAATTTATTTTAGTTTGTAGAGGAACCAAAATTTCTAAAAGTGATTTCTAATCATTAAGAAGTTAGATATTTTAACAAAAAGTATACCCAAAAATTTGTGGCTGACATTTAAGAGACATAAGGTTTCCAATTAGTTCAAATTTTCAAATGTTTATCAAGAAACTAAAGAAGTTATGATAAGAAATTAATGCTTTGGATGTTAAGATAAATATGGTATGGAAAATATGAAGATGGAATTCTTTCTCGGAGTGTAAACAACATGGCTAATCCCCTGATATGCTAATTGTAAAATGCTTGGTGATTTTTTTGCAATAATTTTATATAGTCTCCTATAAAATTTTGGTAGTTTTTGAGGAAAAATACTTTTGTCCTTGACAATTTGGCTAATCGTTTTAAGAAAAAGGGAAAATTCATTTTTCTTGGGAAAAAGCACAAAAAATTAGCACATTTACAAAATTTAGGTTGTTATATCTATGTGGAAGTAGGGATTTTTAGATGATGATGAATGTTGTTGGTGGACAATGAACTATATAAACTTTGATATAATAATTAATTTATTTATATAGTAATATATATTAATATAATATATATATATATATATTAGAGAGAGAGAGAGGAGAGAGAGAGAGAGAGAGAGAGAGAGAGAGAGAGAGAGAGAGAAAAACAAATCATAGAATATCAATTTAAAAGCTCTATATAAGAAAATTAATTTGATAAGAAATACCATTTCCTTTAAAAAACAAATACGCTCTAAGCTCTAGATGCTCCCACAGTAAGGCATGAATGCGTATGGGGACTTTTCTCCTCAGACTTATGCATGCAACTTGGAGATTTGTGCCACTTTCAAGCCCAGAACCCAGGTCACTGCCCAAACACCTTGTAGTTTTCAGAATCCATAATTTACATGAGAACAAGACTTACCAGCCAAAAACTGGCTCCGAGACTAGGCCTGACCATCCCCAACTAGGACTGACATTTTGTCAAACACTTGGCATCAATGCAATCTATAGGACATAAATAGAAGGTATATCATAAATTACTGATAACTCATATAAGACTTCACAAGAAGGATCACCACCCTCTTCCCTTAACTTTTTCGACATCAATTAGGTCTTGCACCCATTATCCTTTCAATTACAAGTAAATACATGAAATAACAACGACTATAACTAGTCCTCTAACAATGCTTATAACCAATATTAAATCATGTAAATAAAGATGAGATAACAACCATTAAGGCCACATAATAGTAAGTACAAAAGAAAGAGAACTTAGTTTTTATTAAACATAGGCAAGAGCCAACTAGGTTTGGGGCTTCCACCCACCACCCAACCATAGACATGGTTGAACCATTTTTTTTTCTCAACTAGTCACCTTTGTGCCATATTCCAAGCATGAATTTGGGATCTCATGGATAAACCAAACCAAAAACAACAAAGGGAATCCAGAGGTTAGACGACCTCCACCCTTACCAAATTGTGAGTTCACCAAAATCGACACCGAGATCACAAAACCAAACCGAGATTGGAATGCCTCTAGGATGGAATTTTATTTCTTCTCATCTCTTAGGATTTACCATTATCTGCACATGATCACTAGGCCCTAAACTGAGGCTCCACCCTCAGGTTTTACCATGTATCCTGCCAAAACTGGTCAAGGGATTCCTAGGCCTTTAGGAATTTTCCCGAAACCACCTTTTCCCCAGATTCTGAAACCATCCAGCAACTCCAAGATCAAAACCTATAAATTACCATCACACCATGGCTATCCGGAAGAAGGCAAGGAAAGGATAAAAACCATTGTCATAACCTGGCAAAACCATGCCACCAATAACAAGAGAACCATATACCAACATTCAAAGCCCTGCATGTCAAAACAAGCTAGGAAATCACACATGCAATATGTTACCTACGCGTATTCCTGTTGAAGTTGCTTGATCCTGATCCTCCTTGCTTGATCTTTGATTTCCTTTCCTTTCCTTGTCCTTCCTCTGCTTAATTTTCCCTTCCTTGTTCCAAATCTAGAATGCTCCAAGAAAACTCTAAGTGTCCAAGGGTGAGAGAGAGAGAGAGAGAGAGAGAGAGAGAGACAAAATAATGAGAGATCTCCAAAATTGAATTGACAAAAATCGATGAATTGTTCCTCATAAGCCATTTTATCAATGAGGCCTCTTTTTTCTTCATTTTCCATTATTTTCCTTCAATTTCCTCCTCACATGCAACTTGTGACATTTCACCTTCTTTTCTCTTATTTTCCTTTATTTTCATAAATAAATGTGCCAAAATACCTTTTTTCCTTTTTAATGATTTAGCGATTGCCTTTGCCAATTTCCCTTAGCCATAAACACATCCAGTGATTCCCACTAGGATATCTTTTCCCAACATCTAGATTGGAACAAGTGTCCCTTAATTGTGGTCTTGTTTTTCCTTTATTATCTTTTATTAGATGAACTTTTAACGAGGGCTTGTTACATCTTAATACAAGCTAGATCAAAACTCAATTGTTTTTTTGAGGAATACAGAACAGGGCTAACCTTGCATTTCAAGCTAGAAAGAATATTGTGACTAATGACTTAATAAAGGGTTGATAGGAAAAGAAAATTATATGTTAGGAAGAGTATCATGTTTTAAAGATATCTTCTAGGATATTTTTGTGCAGGATTTACCAAGCTTCTAGAATGATCAAGGAGTGCTTATCCCAAATGAAGAGTATCACATCAAGTTTCAAGAAAAGAGGAATGCCACATCATAATTCAACCATACTTCTTCTAATATAATGGGTCAAAACATTTTCGACCTTTAAGAAGAAAAAAAGTAATCTTCTTAATCAAATAAGAAGAGTCGTTAATGTCGTCTAGTGTATCATTGTCAATGTTCATATGATCTTTCATGGAGTTAATATTATCATTATCCTCATCTTTATCTGCATCATCTTCATCATCATTGAAATCTAGTTGTAGACCATGCATATTATTTCGAAATGTATTTGGCTCATCATTTTCTATACCATCTATATTGTTCTCTTTTGTAACATCATCTAACTTTGTATTGTTGTTTTTTTTGCCTGAACATAAACAACTTCAACATCATCATAGATGTCAATTTCCATGATGTTCTCGAATCCCTCTCGCCATCATTATTTTTTTTGTGGTGATGTCTAATATCAATTAGAACCAACGACATGAGAATGTTGTTCTTAGACACGAAGATAGGGAGGAGAGAAAGACATCATGATCAACTAACATTGTGAGAGAGCCTGTTGGATTAAATATGACAATATGTCACCTTTTTACACATTATAATAAGATAATTGATTATAACTAATTTATTAAATAATTCACTAGAACTAATTTATGAGGTACATAAATTTCTGAAAGCAAATAGAATACCAATTTATTTACTGACGTATAAACTTGCGATGAAATACCATTTTCGTTTGAATTTTAAAATTATTTATTTATAATTAGAATTTAATTTAAAATATTAAACACACAAAAATCGGAGTGTGGGTTGCACATCACAAACCTTACGTATATAACTTTATCAACGCTTCCCTGCAACAGAGACCCAGGAAAAGCAAATGATGACCTATGGAAGACATGACCATCAACACTTGTGAGATATTTGTTCCTCTAATTGAGGTTTAGTTAACATTTCATAATGTGCTCAAACATAACAACACGATAAACAGAATTGATCTGTGGTAGAGAATTGTGTGGTAGAGCACAGGAGAACAAAAATAAGTGGAGAAAATATGAATGACGATGGAGAGAGGGTGGCCAATTGGAATGAATTTCATTATCCTTTTTATTATATATATAACCACCAAATTGCAAGGAAGTCTACATGATAAGTCTGCGTACACGGATATGAAATTAAAGCTGTGAAATTTATTAATCCAAACAAACACCGCGGATTTGCAATATTAACCCTCCCTTTATGGGGTACCATACATATTATTAGATAAGAATGACTACCTACTACTCCGTCACCCTGAGAGTAGGAGGGGTTTTATTTTTTATATAAATATCAACTGAACTGAATTGAACGCAAGACCAAATCTATTCTATTATGATTCATGCAAACGAGAAGTGATGTCGTCATGAGATCAGGAGGTGGACTTGAATTTGTTTTGGAGACGGTGGACGAGCTTGGCATCGATCTGGAAAGCTCTGGCAAGAACGGAAGCATCAACAGGGGGAGAGGCCCCGAACAGTGCGTTGGCCACCAGCTGAGTTCCTGGATTCTGGCTGCTGAGTCCAGAGATGGCCACTGCGTTGACAGAGCCAATGTTGAGTTGGAAGTGCACAAGGCCTTTGGGGAACACGAACACGTCTCCCTTCTCAAGCTTTGTGGCGATCAATGTGTTGTTAGTGGTGATGAAACCAACTGAGAGACTACCCTCGATGACCACCAAGATTTCGGTGGCCCGCGGATGTATGTGAGGGGGAACGAGGCCGAGAGGAGTAGCGAAATCAATCCGAACCATGGAGATTCCTAAGGTGTTCAGGCCTGGTAGCTCCATGACAGAGGCTGGCGTTACGTTAAATCCCAACATGTTACTTGTATCTCCCGCTTTATCTAAGCCCCTCAACATGAAGTCGTATGCTGTAACCATGGCCGCATCCTTGCACGGGAATCCGTTCACAATAACTGCATCATCCAGGATATCAATTTATTTTTTAAATTGAATCAAATCGAAACAACATTTAGATGATGTACTTATTCATCCAGGATCACAGTATTGATCGCAAACGCATCAGAAATAGAAATACACATCATCAAATGCAAATTACCTTTGCTCTTTAAATCAGCGACGCAAATGTCTTGTAAAGGATCTGGATCAGCTGCGCGCACAATAACAACACTATTCGCGTATGATAAGATCACCAGTACTGCAAGGGCTAACGCCGGGAAGGATTCCATGCCTGCAACTCTTTTCTTTTCTTTTCTTCCTTACGATTCGATGCTTCCTCCGCTCCGTTTAAATGATAGATGATGCTGCACTGAGTAGTTCGATGAAGAATGAATTTTGAACGTTCTTCCTTTTCCTTTTATAACGTAGCGGCCATATGCCATTTCCGATTTTAGTACAAGTCTCCCCACCCAAGCCAAGCCAAGAGTGAATGACCCAGTCATGAATGCCGCCTGTATTGACATTAAGAAGCCATATCATGCCAATTCTGATCTTAATTTTCCAACTTTTAATTTCAGTCTCCGTCGAAGCAACAGTACTGAGTCACGCACTCTTCACGACGCGGCCGGCCGCCACAGATTAAAATTGTGTGAAACGGAGATAACGCGGATCATTACCCACCAACGCCCCTCTACCGCATATGACCGTTTCAGAATTTTTGGTATTTTTTGGTTTTCACCGCCTTTGCGGCATCCTCATTTTCCCTTGGGGGAGAAAAGATCAAAGGTTCAGTTTCGATGACAAAAATTCAAATGCCCCATTAATATAGAAAATGATTAATATAGAAAATGATTTCAGGACATTGAGTCAACTAACTTACCTACCCACCACTAAAATTCCCTGCGAGCGTAGCAGAAGTTTCTGGGCAAACCTATAATTCCGTGCGAGCGTAGCAGAAGTTTCTTGGCAAACCTATAATAATACATAACTGTCTCCATCAGTGAATCTAGCACCACACTTTTTAGACAAGTTTCTTGCGAAACCCATAATAATACACAACTGTCTCCATCAACATGGTATGTTTATCTCGATTGCAGGGTATTCGAAAGGCGTTGTTGGAATGTTTTTTAATGGCCGAGATAATCTGGATTTCCAATTTTACTCGATTTTATCAAAATTTTCATTATTTTCTAAACCAAATTATAATCTAGTTAAATTTCTCTTATTGGAAACTTTTATTAAAAACCCTTACCTGGCTGACCGAGCCTCGCCTCTTCTAAACCAAATTATAATCTAGTTAAATTTCTCTTATTGGAAACTCTTATTAAAAACCCTTACCTTGCTGGCTGAGCCCCACCTCTTCTAAACCAAATTATAATCTAGTTAAATTTCTCTTATTAGAAACTCTTATTAAAAACCCTTACCTTGTTGGCTGAGCCCCACCTTTCCGTCCCTGCTCACGTGGATCTTGGGAAAATGGTTTGACGACACAAACCCGTTCACGTGGATGTTGGGAAAATGATTTGAGGACACGAAATTCCCCAAAGGAGTAGTCTACCCAGGCTGTAGAATGGCCCGTTTTCCGGCACCGGCCGGAAAATTGTCTGGCTCCGGCCACCGGCAACCTCTCTGCCCTCAGCCACCATCCCCTAGCTCTGCCACCCTCTTTCTCCACCACCCTCCCCTGACAGTCCTGACATTCCCTAACAGTCTCTGACAAAAAATCCGAATGCAGGATGAGCGCCTGACATCCCCTGACCGATCGGGGACGAGCTGGAATTCATGCGAGTGGCCAGTTCGAAATGGTCACCCGCGCGCTCACTGTAATTACTCTTCGACCCGACGCTTCCTGCTCTGCAGCACTCAGCAGCTCCCCCGGTGCTTCAAGCTCTGCGATTCCGCTCTACAACTCGCCACCCAGGTTTTATTCGTGATTACCCTATATCTTAGGTTTTATTCGTGATTACCCTACCATGCAAGTTCATGGATTGAACCTACCGTATACTGGATATTGCTGTTTGGTTGTTCTTATCAGATCAACTCATATAACGAGGATAAGCTGTAATGGCTGCCAGGTGCATCGACAGGGCTGCAGCGAATCTTGTATTCTCAGGGCCTTCCTCCACTGGATAAGCACCGCAGTGTCACAGGGTGTCGCAACGAATTTTTTAGCCAATTTTTATAGGCACGCCGGGATAACGAATCTCATAGGCAATGCCCCCGAACATTTGAGGCCTGGTAACACCAATCTAAACTCGGCTTGGACAATAAAATTCAGACTCATAAACCCTAATATGAACGCACCTAGAACTTATATGACATGCACTTAGTAGTTGCAAAGCTAAGATTTCATATTTCAAGATCTGATATGTTTAATGTTCAGATATTTGATGGCTAGGTGAAATTTGTGATGTCAAGATTTGCATCCCCAATTCCCAAATTATAAACAGATCTTTCTTATTCAATGTGTTTTAACTGCATTGTTTACATTATATACTGTTTCTTTGACCGACAGAAAGGGCGACCCGGCTATAGAATCCAGTGTTTCCTTAATTTAGTTCGATGCAGTAATATTCAGGTCTCTTTAATATGAAGCTTGGGGCAGGATTGTGAATCTGATTGATGGATTGCTAGGACTTTTGTTGTGCAGTAACTGGGAAGTGTGTCAGGCGGGGGTGGAAAGCATCCTGCGAGGAACATACCGTGTCGTTTCATGGGTTGACTGCGCCCCTGATATTACAGTCGCGGTTGGCTGCTACCTGAGGAAGTCAGTGAATCCCAGGGGCAGATTCAAGCGCCTCTACGATTCGAAACCCAGATAGAAAAAACCTAATTTTGCAGAAATCAGCATATATGGACTGAAGCAGAAAATATGACGACTTGGGTAATATGACAAACGCCTTACATGACGGTAAATGCAACGATAAACAGCCAGAGAAGTATTCTACGGTTTTGTCACAGCAGGAAGAACATGAATTTATGTCTCCTTATCAAGCAGAGAGAGAGTACCGCCACGATCTGTGTATTCTCAAAACTATTGAAACTGAAGCAGAAGCTCCGTGGAATGCAGTGTGGCTAGAACTTGCGCTTGGTTATCAAGGCTACTGTTTTCTTCCTATTCGTGATAAATTATGAACTTCCAGCCTCTGATGCAGTGAGGCCCATTGTGATCGTCTTCTACGAATAACTATGGTTTCTTGCCTCGCTTTATAGCCAGTGCAAATAATATATCACTGTACTTTCTGTCCATAAGAAATTCTAAAAAACTCTTCATATGTTGGGAGTAACATCAATTGGATGACTTGGTAAGCCCCTCACATCGATGGACTCTATCTTCTAAATTTTATGAACTTTGTTGTCAGTTATTTGCAGCTTTTGATGCACGTATTCCTGTTCAGTTAATCACCTATTCAGTAACTTTTGTGGGATCCATTTATTTATTTAATTTCTCTAAGGAAACTGAAGGATTCATTGATGGACCAAATGTTAAGAGCTACTCAGATGAATCGAAACTCCAAATGGGTGTTCCTGTGTTCAACCCTAGCAAGAAGTCTAATCTAGTGTATGTATGATACATATACAGGGCAAGCACAATTTAGTAATAGTTTCCAATAACCTTGTACATGAACTCTTGAAAGTATTTGAACACTGCTCAGAGAAAATATCCCCATTCAATCATAAAAGTAATATATGGTGTTTTCAGTGATTTTAACTTGCTTGTATTCAGAGAATCCATGAACAAATAAATATGCTTCTTTTTTTTAAAGAATCTATCAATAAAAATATAACATGTGTGATGAGCTATTCTGTTGAGAATCTCATTTTTCATGAAGAACTTAAGCCCAAACTGCATGAAGAAAACAATCACGGTAATCAACTTATACATTAACTCCTCAAAATATTTGGCCACTGCTCAAAGCAAAGATCAACATTCTATCATAATAGTATATGTTCTTTTCACTGGTTGAACTTGTTCGCATCCAGAAAATCCATAAACAAATAAATAAACTGGCTGTATTTAAAGATCTATCAATAAACAAATAACATTCATGATGAACTTAATCAACCTCCAAAGATGGAGGTGGAGATGGCAGGAATTAGATTTATACTCCATAAAGAAGATAATCATGGTAATAAGATGCATTTCAATGACTTGCACTAGAAAATATCGTTGTGATATATGCCATTACAATAAGAAAGCTTACAAGTACTAATACGATACTGATAAGAGCCACATACTACAGAGAACCCAGAATGCAGGAGAGAAAGGGTCCAAAAATAAGGAGTGACCTTGGCACTTCCATGTTTAATTAGTCATCTCAAAAATACAATTTAAACAATGAAAAATTACACATTTTTTTTGCACTTTTAAAATAAGTTTTTACTTGAGGAAATTTGATCCATCTTGGCTCATGTTAGATCTGTGCTTAATATGGATCAATGCTGATTATTTTACTATAGCCTATAGTCCTGGAACCTACAGATTTGAATCAAAGATATTCTATGCAATCTATGAAAGTTGTAAGTTGTTTTAGATGGCATGAGTATATTGACTACCATACAACTACATTTGAGTGTGATTGCACCCAATCACCGATGCTTAGAAGCTTTTTCACTGTTGGTACATAGCTCTTTCAGAAACTAGAACCTGTTACGTTTTTAATGGACTCTATCTTCTAAATTTTATGAACTTTGTTGTCAGTTATTTGCAGCTTTTGATGCGCGTATTCCTGTTCAGTTAATCACCCATTCAGTAACTTTTGTGGGAGCCATTTCTTTATTTGATTTCTCTAAGGAAACTGAAGGATTCATTGATGTACCAAATGTTAAGAGCTACTCGGGTGAATCGAAACTCCAAATGGGTGTTCCTGTGTTCAACCCTAGCAAGAAGTCCAGTCTGGTGTATGTATGATACATATACAGGGAAAGCACAGTTTAGTAATAGTTGCCAATAACCTTGTACATGAACTCTTGAAAGTATTTGAACACTGCTCAGAGAAAATATCCCCATTCAATCATAAAAGTAATATATGGTGTTTTCAGTGATTTTAACTTGCTTGTATTCAGAGAATCCATGAACAAATAAATATGCTTCTTTTTTTAAAGAATCTATCAATAAACAGATAACATGTGTGATGAGCTATTCTGTTGAGAATCTCATTTTTCATGAAGAACTTAAGCCCAAACTGCATGAAGAAAACAATCATGGTAATCAACTTATACATTAACTCCTGAAAATATTTGACCACTACTCAGAGCAAAGATCAACATTCAATCATAATAGTATATGTTCTTTTCACTAGTTGAACTTGTTTGCATCCAGAAAATCCATAAACAAATAAATAAACTGGTTATATTTAAAGATCTATCAATAAACAAATAACATTCATGATGAACTTAATCAACCTCCAAAGATGGAGGTGGAGATGGTAGGAATTAGATTTATACTCCATAAAGAAGATAATCATGGTAATAAGATGCATTTCAATGACTTGCACTAGAAAATATCGTTGTGATATATGCCATTACAATAAGACAGCTTACAAGTACTAATACCATACTGATAAGAGCCACATACTACAGAGAACCCATAATGCAGGAGAGAAAGGGTCCAAAAATAAGGAGTGACCTTGGCACTTCCATGTTTAATTAGTCATCTCAAAAATACATTTTAAACAATGAAAAATTACACATTTTTTTTGCACTTTAAAATAAGTTTGTACTTGAGGAAATTTGATCCATCTTGGCTCATGTTAGATCTGTGCTTAATATGGATCAATGCTGATTATTTTACTGTAGCCTATAGTCCTGGAACCTACAGATTTGAATCAGAGATATTCTATGCAATCTATGAAAGTTGTAAGTTCTTTTAGATGGCATGAGTATATTGACTACCATACAACTACATTTGAGTGTGATTGCACCCAATCACCGATGCTCAGAAGCTTTTTCACTGTTGGTACATAGCTCTTTCAGAAACTAGATAGTGCTTGTATCCTGCAAGTCTACACCCGGAAATTGGTAATTAAGTGTGTAGGATTTAAACCAATAAATTGACCAACATTTGTGTTCCTTGTTGTTTAACTTGGTTAATTCATGTCTTCCAATATTACCAATTTTGTGATATCTCTACAAGAAAGTTAACCAGCAAGTCAATTTAATCAATGTCAATTCATTGCTCACTAAGGGAATGTTTTTTTCACGTCAAGTTCCTACCTATGGAAATAAAATTTCCCATGAGTAGCACCACGGAATGTTCAACATTCATGCAAAAGATGAGTGTTATCTTCCGTTTTAGGTCTGGACTTAATGCAATCCCTAAATAATCATGATTATAAAGTTATTTTGATATAAATATACATAGATGTGGGTGAAAATATTAGACACATTGATAATTAATAACATGGAATGCTGTCATCAATTTCAATGCTGAACAGGGGTTTGTCGAATCTTATAAGTTTTTGCAGTAAGATGAATCACATCAGTTCCTCATTTTCCGAAGAAGTTAGGTAAAAATGTCATAGTGCACAATGAAGCAGTGTCAAGTTAGTGGTTCAGGTCATTAATTGACAAGAGGAGGGATCATCTACAACACTATATCCACGTATATCTTACAACATTCCTAATCCCAGAGGGCACTGAAATTCCAAAACCAGATCGGTTAAATTAGAGGTATGAGCTATAAACATACAACCATACAACCAGATGTTAATCTTAAACCATGAAACTACTTTGTGCAAAATAGAGGAAAACGACAAGAAGGCTGCATCAATAAAGCTTATCTAATGGCACCTGGAAAACACACTTAAGAAAAGACTTTTCTCAAGAAATTACATAGCATTATTTAAAGAAATAGAAACCATACTAATATTCTTACAACAAACTAACAAATGAAGGAAATTCTCACTGCTTGAATCAAGCCAAAATCCATTGTTAATTATGAATCAAGCACCAAATTCCACTTATAAATGTACAGATAGATACCATATTCATTTATATCATATGAGATTGATTTATCACCATAAGTTTCAATCTTATAGCATCAACAATAATTTTCCTGTCTTCCTGACTTGAGGAAGATTCAAACTTGATACAGGCAAAACCAAGTTTTCGTGAATTGCAAATTCTTCCCTGGCTTCCATATGACAAGAGTGGAATCAATTCATGGCATACTTTTGAGTCCATGCTCTTGCTGTCTCCTCATAACGAGACCTTTGGATCTTGTATATATGAGCAATTTTAGGAACAAGAGGATCATCATGATTTGGGTCAGTAAGAAGAGAGAAAATTGACAAAAGGACCTTAGAGATTGTCAATGCTGGATTCCACTGTTCCTTGAGGATATCCAAACAGATGCTACCATTGGAGTTAATGTTTGGATGATAAACCTGATTCAGAACAACATGTTGCTACATTAGTCTCATGAACAACTATTCACATTATGCTATTTGTGGCAAGAAACATTTTAACACAAAAGACCACCAAAAGGCTGACATTTCAAGATCACCCACAAATATAAAGTTTCAACTAAATTCACAGGATCTTTCTCTGCTACAAGTTCATAAAAAATTGAAGCGTAATAAGTATCAGCTAATCTTCATAATGCAAACAGATGATGTAGAATACTTCTCTGGCTGTTTATCGTTGCATTTACCATCATGTAAGGTGTTTGTCATATTACCCAAGTCGTCATATTTTTTGCTTCAGTCCATATGATTGCTAATTTTTGCAAAATTAGGTTTTTTTCTGTCTGGGTTTCGAATCGTAGAGGCGCTTGAATCTACCCCTGGGATTCACTGACTTCCTCAGGTAGCAGCCAGCCGCGACCGCAATATCAGGGGCGCAGTCAACCCATGAAACGGCAGGGTATGTTCCTCACAGGATGCTTTCCACCCCCGCCTGACACACTTCCCAGTTACCGCACAACAAAAGTCCTAGCAATCCATCAATCAGATTCACAATCCTACCCCAAGCTTCATAATAAAGAGACCTGAATATTACTGCATCGAACTAAATTAAGGAAACACTGGATTCTATAGCCGGGTCGCCCTTTCTGTCGGTCAAAGAAACAGTATATAATGTAAACAGTGCAGTTAAAACACATTGAATAAGAAAGATATGTTTATAATTTGGGAATTGGGGATGCAAATCTTGACATCACAAATTTCACCTAGCCATCAAATATCTAAACATTAAACATATCAAATCTTGAAATATGAAATCTTAGCATTGCAACTACTAAGTGCATGTCATATAAGTTCTAGGTGCGTTCATATTAGGGTTTATGAGTCTGAATTTTATTGTCCAAGCCGAGTTTAGATTGGTGTTACCAGGCCTCAAATGTTCGGGGGCATTGCCTATGAGATTCGTTATCCCGGCGCGCCTATAAAAATTGGTTAAAAAATTTGTTGCGTTACCCTGTGACACTGCGGTGCTTATCCAGTGGAGGAAGGCCCTGAGAATACAAGATTCACTGCAACCCTGTCGATGCACTCGGCAGCCATTACACCTTATCCTCGTTATATGAGTTGATCTGATAAGAACAACCAAACAACAATATCCAATATACGGTAGGTTCAATCCATGAAATTGCATGGTAGGGTAATCACAAATAAAATCTAAGATATAGGGTAATCACGAATAAACCTGGGTGGCGAGTTGCAGAGTGGAATCGCAGAGCTTGAAGCGCCGGGGGAGCTGCTGAGTGTTGCAGAGCGGGAAGCGTTGGGTCGAAGAGTAATTGCATTGAGCGCGCGGGTGACCATTTCGAACCGGCCACCCGCATGAATTCCAGCTCATCCCCGATCGGTCAGGGGATGTCAGGCGCTCAGCCTGCATTCGGATTTTATGTCAAAGACTGTTAGGGAATGTCAGGACTGTCAGGGGAGGGTGGCGGAGAAAGAGGGTGGCGGAGCTAGGGGATGGTGGCTAAGGGCAGAGAGGTTGCCGGTGGCCGGAGCCGGACGATTTTCCGGCCGATGCTGAA
The DNA here is from genome assembly GCA_000404065.3 of Pinus taeda. NCBI lineage: Eukaryota > Viridiplantae > Streptophyta > Pinopsida > Pinales > Pinaceae > Pinus > Pinus taeda. The sequence continues at coordinate 183,749 of APFE030470251.1, read as the reverse complement.
AAACGGGCCATTCTACAGCCTGGGTAGACTACTCCATTCCCCAAATCAATTAATTTACCTACCCAGCACTAAATCTCCCTGGGAGCGTAGAAGTTTCTTGGGAAAGATAAATAATAATACATAACCTTCCTGTCAACAAATCTGGCAACACACTTTTTAGATTTGTCTCAGCAAGGGCATGGTAGGTTTATTGTCATTCAGAGGTATAACGATTTCACGTTTCTCCAACGTTCTCTCCTCAGGTCCGAAAATGGATTCGACAACTCCTCCAACTATGTATGCTAGTCAACGCCATTTATCTTACTCGAAAGAAAACTAACTTACCTACCCACCACTAAAATTCCCTGCGAGTGTAGTAGTAGTGGAGCCTTACTGGCCGTAGTGGAGCCTTGGTCATTGGAGAGCCTTAGCGGTAGTAGTGGAGCCTTATTGGTTGATTAATTCAAGAGTCCCGGTGGTTGGGTGTGTCTTCAAACTTGGTGGTTGAAGCAAGGAGCCTTAGTCGCTAGAGAGAGGCATTTTTTTCCTCTCGTGAAGAATTGAAGCACCACGAAATTTTGCCCTATTTTCCGTGTTGGATAAAGAAGGGAGAAACAAGGTATAAAAGCGTGTTGATCAGCCATAATTCGAAGGGATTTCCATCAACATGGGCAGAAAACATGGATTTGGTACCCTAAACCCACGCTAGTGAAGTTGTGCACTGATTGCATGGATCGCATGGATCGATTGTTGTGGATCAACTCAAATCTGGGTCTCTGTAGATCATAGATGCTGAGATCATGCAAATTGTTTGGGAGATCGTTGTTGAGATCCTGTTGAGGATTGGATTATAAATTGAGTCTTAGATATCGCCCCAGATATATTTCCCCTTTGGTAAGTTTCTCTATTTTTTTGAGATCACCTTTGCTAGTGTAATTTTTTGTTGGTCACTAGATCGATTGTTGGAGATTGAGAATCTTGAAGTAGATCCATAGATCGATCCTGTAACAATGAAAAATCATATGGAAAAAGCGTACTTGAATGATAGCAATAAGCTCGATGGGTCGAACTACATAAATTGGAAATTCAAATTGCAGACATTGCTCGAGGGGAAAAGTGTGTCGGCGATTGCAAATGGGGACAAAGCGAAGCTGACTATAGCTGGAGGTGGAACAACTGTAGCAATTCAGGATTGGGAGAAGAGGGAGAACAAAGAACAAGTGTTGTTGAAATTGTTAGTGAAAGACTGCATCATCCCTCACTTCAGAGAGTGAAAATCTACAAACGATATTTGGGTGACTCTTAGGGATCTGTATGAGATAAAGAATACAAATCACTTATTTTTCTTGAAGAGTAAGATTCTCCCCATCAGAATGGAGGAGAATGAATTGGTTGTTGCATTCATCTCTTGGATCAAAGCACTAAGAGATAAGTTAAGAGATATAGGAGATAAAGTGTCCAACACAGATCTTGTTATCATTACCTTAAATGGTATGATTGATTATTATTAGATGCTCATTACAGGTCTGATAATGAGGGAGAAATCCCCCATTTTCCGAGAAATGGCATGCATCTTGATGCAAGAAGAAGAGAGGCTGATGAATCTGAAGCATCAGAATGTAGATCTCACATTAACAGAAAAGAAAAATCCTTTCAGAGGGAAACCAGGAGAAGGACAGAAAGGCTGTCATACACCCTAGAGAAAGCCATTTCAAGGTATGTCTTCGACCATAATTGATTCAGGAATCAAGTGTTTTTATTATGGTAAATCTGGTCACATTTCTAAACATTGCTATAAAAAGAAGTTTGATGAAGCCAGACATAGATAGAAGAAGCATATATGGCACTTTTTGAATGAATATCAGAATCATGACCTCAAATTGTTTGTGTGTGATTCTACTCTTTCTGCTGAGATTGATGAGGCTGAAACCTAGTCTCTGGATTTTGGAGCATCCACTCACGTGACATGATAAGCACTGGCTTGAAAGTTTTAAAGAGACCAGCAGTGGTGCTAATATCTACCTTGGTGATGACAGTGCCTACCTAGTTGAAGGGTATGGAGACTTTCCTGTGATATTTCCTGATGGAAATATCAAGCGCATCCATAATATGATGTATGTACCAGGCATTAAACATAATTTGATCTCTATCTTTATGATTGCAGATCAGAACTTGAAGGTAGAGTTTTTTAAAACCTATTGTGTCATAAAGGATTTGTTGGATAAAGAGAAACCAGTTGCATCTGGAATACGAGTTGGAGGCCTGTACAAGTTGAATGTTACACACGTGCCACACCAAGCTTTGACTTCAACAACGATGACAATAAATAACCTTTGGAATAAAAAATTCAGACACATCAATCTTCAAGACTTATGGATTCTACAAAAACAAGGTATGGTTAATGGACTTCCCATTTTAAAAAATGCACATTTTGATTGTGAAGGATGTGCACTTGGAAATATGCACGGGGATGAATTTCCTTCAAGTTTAAATAGAAGAAAGAGAGATATCCTCGAACTTGTGCACATTGATATATGTGGAGCGATGCAGACAAGATCATTAGGAGGATCATATTATTTTTTATTATTTGTTGATGATTGCACAAGATATACTTGGGTATATTTTATCAAAAAGAAAATTCATACTTTTGAATATTTTAAAGAATTTAGAAGTATGGTTGAAAAACACATGGAAGAAAATCAAAATTCTCCGCTTAGATCAAGGGGGAGAATAAAAGTTTGGTAACTTCATCAAATATTGCAAGGACCATGGAATAATTCAATGGTTTATAGCACCCCACACTCCACAACAAAACATGGTTGTAGAGAGAAACAACAGAACTTTGGTGCAGTGTGCATGCAACATGTTGAAAGGTAATAGCCTATCTAATGGTTTTTGGGAGAAGTTATTATTACTGCAGTCTATTTAAAGAATAGGAGTTCAAAGAAAAGCCTTTATCTTAAGACTCCATTCGAGGCTTTATATGGTTTTAAGCCTATAATTAGTCATTTAAGGGTATTTGGTTCGAAATAGTTTGCACATATTCCTAAAGAAGATAGGAAGAAATTGGATGCTAAGGCCATCATTGGAGTCTACACCAGCTAGATGTGAAATATTCTTTTCTTAATGGAGAATTGAAAGAAGACGTATATTTAAAACAACCTGAAGGGTTTATCAAATAGGGGTAGGAACATTTAGTCTGAAAATTAAAGAAGGCATTATATGGATTGAAACAGGCACCTAGGTCATGGTATAAAAAAATTGACTCCTTTTTCTTGCAACATAATTATAAGAGGAGAAAAATGCCCCAAAACTGTATATTGTGTTTGATGAAAAGGGGAAAATTGTCTTGATTTATTTATATGTAGATGATCTAATTATCACTGGAAATGTTAATGAATTTATTAAAGAAATCAAAGTCATATGTCACAAGCTTTTGAAATGGAATACCTCAGATAATTACATTATTGTTTGGGTCTAGAAGTTTTGAGGGAGTCTAGAGAGACTTTTATCACTTAAGTAAAGTATGTCAAAGGATTATTGAAAACATTCAGAATGGAATAGTGCAAAGTTGCTTTAGTGCCTTTACAACATAATATTAAACTTCAGAATGATGATGATTCAAAAGAGGTGGATGCCACATTGTATCGACAACTAGTTGGGACCCTGATTTATTTGGCCACAACTAGACTTGACTTAGCATTCTCAATCAATGTGTTAAGTCAATTCATTTCAAAACCTCTTGAGAACCATTGGGTGACAGCAGAACATGTCTTGAGATACTTTCAAGGAACCATTGATGTTGGTATTAATTACACTAATTCTTCTGATGTTAATTTGACAAGTTTTTCATATTCAAACTGGGAAGGAAATCTAGATGACAGAAGATCCGTAACAGGTTATGCTTTCAATGTCAGGTCTGGGGTGATTGCTTGGAGTAGTAAGAAACAAAGTATTGTATCCTTATCTTCTACAGAAGTAAAGTATCAAGTAGTATGTGCAACCATGTGTGAGGAAATTTCGTTGAGGAGACTTCTCCATGATGCCGAAGAAGAAAAAGAAGACGCTATAGTAATTAGATGTGACAACCAAATCTCAATCAACCTAGAAAACAACCTTGTGTTTCAAAAAAACACAAAAAAAATTTATACTCGTTTCACTTTGTTAGAGAGAAGGTTCAATCTAGAGAAATGTTTATTGAATATTGTAATACATGTCATAATGCAATAGACATTTTTACAAATTCCCTTGGGAGGATTAAATTTGAAATGTTTAGGGAGATGTTAGGAGTACAGGTGAACCCTTTCTCCATTAAGGGGGAGAGTTGAAAATAATGGAGAATATTATATTGTTGGAGAGGGTTTGTTTTTTGGTTGTACATATGTGCTAGATTAGGATTAGTTCCTATTTTCTAGGAGTCAGTTCTAATCTCCCTAAAATGATGTAAACTTATATATTTCTGATTTTTATGATTAATTGAATATAGTGTTCTCTGCTTGGGCAGTCTTTAGGTGCATCTTGATTACCTGTGAGCTACTAGTTTCATATTATAAGTTTCAGCTCCAATTTTAAACCCTGTTTACTAAAATGAGAATTGAACTATTTAACTGTAATGTATATCAGCGTCCTAACTGAGGCCATATGAAACATGTTCTCTATAATATGGCTAGGGTTATGTTCACTGTAATCACCCACCAAAATTGCAGAGGATCCAAATTCTTGAACTAAACTTATGCGAAGATCCTAGTTGGGTATTTATAGTAATTTATCTCCATAATAAGCCGACATGAGATAGTGAACTGTTGTGTCTTCATTATATGAGCCAACATGAGTTCCTTTATGCATTTAGAGGCTGACATAAGAAGAGGACTATGTGCTTGTCTTTGGAGGGCTATTTGACAATTCTTATGACTCAAATACATTTGAAGCATGCCCAAGAAGGGATCTTCATACATGACATTGACTCTTTGACCTTTAATGACAAATCGTAAGGCTCTAAATGGGAGCCTTCTAAAATGAAATCACTTTCCCATGAGACCCGTGAAGCAAGGTTACAAAAATAATTTTATTTCCTTTATTACATTATTTACAAAAATCATAATTACATGTCATGATGAAGACTGAACCTAGTTACATTTTACAATAGCTCCTTCTTGGTTGTTGGTAAGGCTCCCAAAATTCCATAGAAATTATTTTGCAAGGATGATTGGGTTCATGTAAGGGATGTCATAGACCCCATTTCATGTTACTAGGCTTGCTAGTAAAAAAATAATGCATTTTATTATGAACCTAGCTACATGTTCTTGCATCTTAGGCCAATACACATACCTTTGCAACTTTCCGATTTTCTTCCCTACACCAAAGTTCTCTGCAATCTTTAAGGTATGAACCTCTCTAATTAACATAAATCGATCACCTTTAGGAATGCATAACTTATCCAATTTGTAGAGTAACACATCCTCAAGATGATAGTAAATGATGTGTCACCATCTAGTACATGAATCTAACTCTGAAACTACCGAAACACCTCCTTGAAGTCCTCATCCTTTTGATATGCCTCTTTGTATGCATCATGGGTGAATGGCTCCATGTGCATAAGAGCTCCCAAGGTTGTGATCTTTGATATGGGTAGCATTGAAAGCATGTCGATTAACTTTTCTGTGTTTCCCTTCTTGTACTTCATCACTAAATGAAAGTGTTGTAGAAACCCCATCCACTAGTAATTCCTAGTCTATTGTACCTTACTTTAGGCTTGTAAGGTACTATAGTGGTTGGTGATCTGTGTTCATCACCATCTCCTTTCCCATTAGATAATGCTTCCTCTTCCTCACAACTTGCACCAAGTCATAGAGCTCCTTATTTTAGGTAGGGTAGTTAAGAACCACCCCATAAAATACTTCTGAATGGTGGCATACACGTCTTCCTTCCTGCATCAAGGCCAATCCCATTACTAAATATTGACATAATTTTCAATGAATCTTTGACGTTATTGCGATAAGGTTTCATAGCTATAACGATAAAAGAAGATTTAATGAAATGTCATTTTCAATGTAGTCTAACACTTGACCCCTTCTGGTTCATCGAAATTCTGACACAAGTCATTGTCGAAGTGGTGACATTGGTTCATCACAAATGCTTTTTATGGAATTTGACATGGTTGTGATGTTGCTGCCATTGGAAATGATATCGCAAAAATGACAGGCTTGATTTTTTTTTTTAAATATATTGTGACATATCGGTCATGCTTATGATGTTTTCATCGTCAGAACCTATGTTGCAATACCAACGATCTTGCCAATTTTTTTAAATATATTGCAATGAGCTTGCCATCGTTGTGATGTAGCACCATCAAAAGTGTTGTCGTAAGACAAACATGCTTTCATTTTTTTTAAAAGATATTGCAATGAACCTGCCATGGTTGCAATTACATTTAGATGGAAATGGCATCAGAATATTGACAACATTGAAAATTTAAACAAAATAAAAATTGGCGCTTAGAATTTCCATAACCCCTATAATCCCATCCTTACAATTTTATATTGTCCATGTGTTACACATATTTTGTCACGTCTCTTGCGCTTCCATGTGACATACCCAGAAGTTCCCAAAAAATGACCAGTATATGGTATACTCATCCATGTACATAGATCATATCCCTCCTAAGACTTTGTTTGGAAAATGTCTTGAGATTTCCCTAAAGAAATAGCTCTTAAAACCCTAAAATGAGGATCATCGCTCTTATGAGGCTCAAGACAGTGACGATCTCCTGTTGCACTATGTTTGACCATCGATGGCATCACTCTGTTCCCTTGCATACTCGTGATGATCCCAAAATGGTAATTTTCCCAAAGGAGATGAGAATCTTTGTGATCTAGAAGCTTCCAGAGCAGTGAGCTAGAGGTAGTTTCAAATAGATGAGGTTGAATCCTCTTAACTTGACCTCTTTTTCTTATCCCTATGAGCTACCTCCTTGATATGTGGGCCTAATCCTATCTTTGGAGAAGTCCTAACTCCCTCTCCCAGCTTATAATGTCCTCTTATGCCATTCCCAAATGGTTGGTCTATGTCTATTTGCACCCTTATGCTAAGCTTGTGCATCGAGGCTATTCATTAGACTTGGAGAAGGAGTGATTGGAGAGTTTCTTAGCTTGGACATGGATTAACACTCAAGGATATCCTTTCAACATCAAGGCTTTGGTTGTAAGATTCCCTTTATTTCCTAATAATATACAACTATTGGTTCATCTTCCGAAAATATTTATGTTCATGTATTTATTTAGCTTGACATTCCTTGATTAGTTAAGTAGGTTGTTATTGGATTTGCTATTGGTTTTAGCATGCTCTATTGTATCTTTATCACTTGTTAAGGTACATAAATGCCGAGAGAAGAAGGAACAAGTCCGTGACACAAGCGGTTCAAGGCCCTCAACAAAGAAAATCAAAATAGCTTCAGAATGAGGTAGGTCATCTCTTTCGTTCTACTTTTCAATTATAACCTAGGAAGATGTCTAGTTGATTGTCACTTTAGTTGCTAGACCCACTCATTAGGCCAGAGGGATCACCTCTGTTCACAGAGAGGATCAACCTTGTCAACACCACGATGGGAAATTTGAATTGTCTTCCTCATATTTCATGTCAATGATTATAACCTTGAAATGACTAGCGTTGGTTTGTCATCATCATCTCAAAATGACCTCGAAGATGAAAATTTACCATGTCAATCATCATCACTTCACACCATCTCATAGATGACCCCTTCTACATATTATATGCGTGAATTTCTGGCATGGAATCCTCTCTATATAGCCCATGATTAATTGTGACAACAGGCGAATAGAATACAATTTCCAAGAAGAGTACCGAGACTAGTTTGTCATCCTCCATCCACCCCGTAACTAGCAATTTCCCAATTTTCCACTTCCAACATTCTATTATATAAATTCATTCGTATATAATTTTATCAATAGCCACAACACACCTAGAAGTCAAAGAAATTATCATATACACTATTAAAGTAATGAACTCTATGTTCTTTGTTATTGGAAAGTCCAATAACAAACAACATAAAGTTCATTGGGGTTAGTAGTGTATATAACAATTTCTTTGACTTCTAGGCATGTTGTGACTATCAATAGAATTAGCTGCCAAAATGAATTTCCAAAATAGGATGTTGGAAGTGAAAAATTAGGCAATCACTAGCTATGAAGTGGATGGATGAGGATGAACTGACAGTTATAACTTTCTTATTAATTGTCCTTTAGTTACCTAATGTCACTATCAATCATAGGCTAGGTAGAGGGGGTGACCTACCAAAAAATCATGCATATAATATGTATAAGGGGTCATCTATGAGATAGTGTGAAGAGATGATAAAAAACATGTTAAATTTTCATCTATAGGCTCTGTTATGTAGAATCTATGATTGCAGACGAAAGTGTCTTCCCTAGGCCTAGTGGACTCACCTAGAACAATAGAAAGACAAAGGAACTAATTTTTTCCTTAAAGTAAATAGATAAAGGGACAAAGCTTACCTGGAATCTATCGTATGCTTCGCTCCTTCTTTGGCTTGAATGCTCCAATCCGAGCTTCAATCGCTATAATTAGAACCTGCATAGTCAGATAACACAAGCAAACGATCCACATAATCTATGCAACATCATCTAATCACTTTATTCAATAGATCAACATGGTATTGAAATATATGAAACCATAATATCATATATAGGAAAATAAAGAACTCTTTGCATTAATATAAATGGAGTGACTTACAACCAAAAATAGATGTTGATCCTATAGAAGAGATCCTCCAAGTTGACTTTTCCTTTCCTTGTCACAAAGTGCACATCTAATCACCCTAATACATGGAAATATATCTCTCATAACAAAAACAGAATGGTAGAATCACTCTCCAACATCCAACAAAAACCAACCAAGTTCTTGTGGAATGAGGTAAATATATAGGAAGGAGAGGTAGTGAATGAGGTGGATGAAAGTGAGGTGTGTTTTGAATGTTGTTGAGATTGTAGTGTGATGTGTGTGCCTAATTCTTCCAAGGAGGCATACCATGTATTGTGTTGCACCATGTATTGTGTGCACACCTTGTGGGGGTTTTTTGAAGAGTTTTTCAAAAAGTAAAGCCACACTCCTGTGTATTGTATTGCGCATTGTGAATAGTGTTGGTTAATATGGTAAACCAACAAATCTATTCCAAGGTCGAGCCTTTGAAAGTAATTTGTTGGTAGTGAAGTAGTGGTGCCCTCTTCTCAAGGTTGTCTATAAATTGATCAAGACGCACATTTCACATTTTTGAATTTTGATTTATGAGAAAGAGGTCAAGATGGTTGTGAGAACATTAGCCATGACATGGTATTTGACTATACCATTTCATAAGTTTCTCAAGTTATGAACTGAATTCAAGTGATTGATTCATTGTGTATGCTTATATTGTCTTGTGGGCTACCATTTCTTTTTGTTTTGTGCAATTCTTCTGTAGTATTTCATATTCACTTATCATTGCTAGTGATTAAGTCTAAATTGTCTTCCTTCTTTTATTTGTCATGAGCCTGACGAGCTATAACCATATTGTGAAAGTACTCTTACATTCCATCTTAAGAATTAAGTCTTCTGTGAGAGATGGAAAAATATGCCAATACTACTCAGTCAATTCCTATTTTAACTGAAAGAAGTTATGATTCTTGGTCTATTCAAATGAGAACAATATTACGATCTCATGATATTTAGGAATTTGTTACTGATGGGTATTCAGAGCCTACTAATCAGGCAACATAGAAGGCTCTTACAAATTTTGAGCGAATGTTGTTGAGAGAGAATAGAAAGAAGGACAATAAAGGTACTTGTCATATTCAACAAGGCTTAGATGACGTGATATTTTCAAAATTCTAAAGTGCGTAGTATTCAAAGAAGGTGTGGGACACTCTCGAAGCTTGTTATCAAGGTGTATCAAAATTAAAGAATTTCAAGGTGCAAAATTTGAGAAAAGATTTTGAGAATCTAAAAATAAAAGATAGTAAAAATGTGGATGCTTTTATGAATCAAGTCATGAGTGTTGTTAATCAACTGAGACAGTGTGGAGAAGACCTATCAAACAAGAGAGTGATCGAGAAAGTCTTTCGAAGTATTCCAAGTAAATTTGAAGTGGTTGTTGTATCCATAGAAGATTTCAAGGACACAAGTCAAAAGAAAATGAAGCATTGACTGGTTCATTGATTTCACATGAATCTAGGATGTCAATATATGATGATAGCACATTGGGATTTTACTTCAAAATTCAGGTACAATTTAATAGAGGAATAGGCAGAGGAAGATCGAGTAATAGAGGAAGAGACGAGAGAGTAGTTGACCAAAGACATCTGCAAGATAATTATGATCATGAAGAGGAATCTCATAAATGACATTTTAATATAAGGGGGAGTAATAATAGAACCTGGCATCAAGGAAATCAATGGTATGATACGTCTAAAGTTTAGTGCTATTATTGCAAAAGATATGGCGATTTTTCTACCAAGTGTCTAAAGAGGTATGAAGATGCTAGTAAAAAGTCTACACACAGCTCAGAAGAATTTGAAGATAATTAGAAGCTAGTGTTTATGACTTGTAATGCGACTCAAGAATGTTTGAATGATATTTGGTTTTTAGATAGTGACTGCAGCATTCACATGACTGGAAACAAAGATTTATTTTCCAATCTAGACACTAATATTCAATCTAAAGTCAAGTTGGGTAACGATAATAAGGTATGCATTAAAGGTAAAGGAGTGATTGTTGTTTAAACTAGAAATGATGAGAGAAGAAGAATTGGTGATGTGTATTATGTACCTAGCTTAAAATGAAATTTGTTGAGCATTGAACAACTAATACAGAAAAGGTATAGAGTGTTCTTCAAGAATAATGTGTGTACTATCATTGACAATAATCCAAGAAAGAAGATAATACCAAGAGTAGAAATGACAAAGAAAAGGATGTTTCCGCCTATAATGAGAAATGAATTGTCTCCCTCCTTGAATGATTATAAAACTAAGAATTTCGATGAATCATGGTTATGTCATTTAAGATATGGTAATTTATATTTTTGTGTTCTAGATTTGTTGTAGAATAAATAGATGGTGAAAGGGTTACCCAGTATTCAACAACCAATGAGTTCGTGTGAAAGTTGTACACTTGCAAAGCATAATAAACATAAATTTTTATCTAGAGTTTTGTATAGTGCGAAAGCTACATTGGATATTATTCACACAAATGTGTGTGGACCAATGCAAACACCTTCTTTTGCTAGTAATGTTTACTTTTTAACTTTTATTTATGACTACAGTCAAAGAACATGGGTTTATCCTTTAAAACATAAATCTAAAGAATTTTTTATATTTAAAATATTTAAAGTTGTGGTTGAAAAGGAAATTGGAAAACATATTAAAAATTTGAGATAAGATAGAGATTGTGACTATATGCTAGAAAATTTCAATGATTTTTGTTCATCGCATGGAATCAAGAGGCAATTTACAACACTTTATACTCCATAGAAAAATGGAATAGCTGAAAGCAAAAATAAAACTATTATGAATACGGCTCAAATAATGTTGAAGGACAAGTTTCTACCAAATGAATATTAGGGAGAAGAAGTAGCTTGTAATGTTGATATTATTAAGAAAGTTTGACCAAGAGCATGAAGGACTAAGTTCCTGAAGAAGCTTGGAGTGGTAAGAGTTTTCATATATCTCATTTACGAATTTTTGGATGCATTGCTTATGCACATGTACCTAAAGAATTGAAAAAGAAGTTAGATGAAAAAAGTGAGAAATGTATCTTTATTGCATACAATGAGGAGTCTAAATAATATAGACTCTATAATCCCATGACCAAGAAACATATTATCAATAGAGATGTTGAATTCAAGGAAGAAGAGGTATGGGATGGAAGCATAGACAAATCTATTGCAAAGGGAGTTGTATTATCTCATGGAGATGATAATGAAAATGAGCAAGAAGTACAAGATGGACAACCAATTCCATATACATTTGCTGCAAGGACTTCAACAAGCCAATTACCAAGAGTGATTCCATTATTGTTCATAACACTGAGAAATTAAAAACATGGCGAACCATCAGGTTATGGTGGAAAAGAAACATCGAGATCATAGGTATGTAATGAATCCAATCCTACAATAACTACATTAAAGAATAGAATTAAAGGTGAGAATATTAGAAGTTCAAAAGAATTGTATGAGAAGAATGATGAAATAGACCAAGTTTCAAATTTTTCATTACTTGCATATGATCCAGTAAATTTTAATGAAGTTGTGAAAGAAATTTTTTGGATAAAGGGCATGGATGAAGAAACTGATGATATAGAAAGAAACAATACTTGGCAACTTGTAGATTTTCCTTAAGGTAGAAATACTATTGGTGTTAAATGGATTTACAAAACTAAAGTGAATGCTGAAGGTGAAATTGAAAAGCATAAAGCGAGACTTGTAGCTCAAGGGTTCAATTAAGAACCTAATATTGATTATAATGAAACTTTTTCACTTGTAGCTAGACTTGACACTGTAAGAATGGTATTAGCTATTGCTAAATGGAAAATATATCAGATGAATATTAATTCTACATTTTTAAATGGCTTTATGGAAGAATAGATTTATGTGAAACAACCTCGTCGATATGAAATTGATGGTTAAGAAGATAAAGTTTACAAATTAAAGAAGGCATTATATGGATTATAATAATCATCTAGAGTATGGTATAGTAGAATTGATAGATATTTGAATAACGATGGATTCATCAAGAGTCCAAGTGATCCAGGTGGATTTTTAGAAAAGTACTAGTGGCATGAGAAAAGGATCAAAACTCAAAGTGGAAGAATCTAGATAAGATTAGCATCATATTGAAGTGCTCGTCATCCTTATTCCAATGGTGTGAATGACACTCAAATCTAAGTCCATATGACAAAGTTAGAGCAAGTCAAAGTTTGAGTTTCACTTGTCGAAGTAGCAGGGAGAAGATGACGGGGCATAGTTTCAGCAAATAGGGAGTGCCTCGTGGAAGGGTACCACTAGACCCTACAGATTGCATATCAGTGAAAAGGAGGAGAACTTAAGTAAGAATCGGCCCCTGGCATTCCCAACTGCGATTGCGATATCGCATATCGCAGGTCGGAGGAGTTACGAATTGGCCCTTTGTGTTCCTAGCTACAAGTGCGATATCTCATATTGCAGGCTAGAGGAGTTATGAATCGGCCTCGACAGAACTTAGTTGTGATGAGATATACATCGAATTTAGCAATTAATGGTTGGTGCTTGCGGTATGGATCATGGGGGAAGTGGTAATTGCGATTTCACTATGGGCACCGATTGCGATACTCCGATAAGGGGCCCAGACCCGAAATGTTATATTGTGTGATTAATAAACCTGGTAGGACCACAGGTGTTACAGAGTGCTAACCATTGTGCCAAGGGTTTCACGTCGATTGCAATAATGCGACGGGAGTTTCAGAAGCAAACAAATTATGCTATATGGTGAATCTTCCTGTCAGGTCCATAGTTATCAAGGATGTTGTGTCTGGGCATTGGACTATCCACCAATAGGTTGGAACCACTGATGAACCCGCCGCCAAGAGTCATGCGTTGTTGAAATGGGTTGATGGAGAGTGGCTTACTATTGCGGAAGGGTGGTTGCCATGAATCCTTCAGGCTTGCTCCCACTTGCTAACCTTGGGTATTATGTTGAAACTGCCCCATTTTTTAGGGATGTCACCATGATCTTATATATATGGTTCTTGTGTTAGATAAAGGCAGGGGAGGACTATACGAATAAAAATATTTTACTTCATACAACAGAGCCTGACCCTAGCTTCAGGTCAGAACCTTGCCCTTAGCAGCATGGAGACTTTGAGAAGGCTGCAGAAGGCCCGATTATCAAAATTGAGAGTTTGGATATGCATTTTTGCACTATTTTTCACTAGGAGTTTAGCGTTTCTTTCTGTTTTTCAAAGCTAGGCTCTCCATTCTTTGCCCATTTATCAGCTTGGATGTATAAGGGTTGAAATTTCTTGTTGTTGTACTTTTATCTCTTTTATGCCACTAATAAAAAGAAGTCCTCCTCACTATTGAGTGGGGCCTGGAGACGTAGTCCAAATTTGATGAAATCCGTAATCAAATCATTCTATCATGGTTTTTATGTTCTTCTCATTATTTCTGAATCATTTATGTGATTTTAAGTTCCATGGTTAATTAACTCTATTATATGTAATTTCGATGCATCTGTAAGTAAAATATCTTGGATCAAGTTTGGTATTAGAGCAAGTCTTTATAGATGCAAATTGCATGAGTTTATGCTAACCCATAACAAGCTACGAAAAGGAGAAGGAAGGTTTAACTCCTTTCATCCTGAAGTAGGACGTGCACAACGAAGAAGAAACACGGCCAATGAAGAATCTTGTTGGGAAGAGGAATATAATTTCTGAAAGGTATTCCATAATATGGTAGGAAAGGTAGACAAGATGTTTGCATAGTATGAGAAGGCACTTGGGCTTGAGAATAAGGATGTCGATGATCATGAATCAACAAATCAGGAAGGTGGTGGAGAAGATCCAACTCTCTCTCCTTCCTCCAGTGATAATTCTCATCACTCTCATAGAAATTCCAAACATACCTGTAAGAAACCATTATTCAAGTTAGATGTGAAGTTCGACCTACCCATATACAATGGAAAATGTAATGTAGAAAAACTCAATAACTAGATCAGACAGATAGGGGTTTACTTCCGAATCTAGTAGATTGAAGAGGATGAGGTGAAAGTCCAATTAGCATCTCTTCGGCTGAGCGACACTGCTCTCGTTTAGTGGGAGAGAAAGTTACAGAAGGGCAGCATAAAGTCAGGTAACCTTCTTTCCTCTTGGTTTAATTTTATTTCTACATTAAAGGACCTGTTCTACCCTTTGGGTTATAAGAAAAAGAAACTTATGGGCTGGCAATATTTAAGGTAAGGTAAGGGCCAAAATGTAGAAAGCTTCATGGAGGAAATTCAGAAACAAGCACTGAATCTAGGCATATCATAAGATGTGCTCGAAACTGTAACTAAGTACATAGTTGCACTACATAGTTACATCAAACACTCGTTATTATTGTTCGAGCCTACTTCAATTGATAGGGCCAACATTAAATCTATACATCTTGAAAGATAGGGCAAGAATGATCGAGATGAACAAACCAAGAAGAGGCCATTCAAACCTCAGGGTGGGAAATTCTAGAAGAAAAGGAAAGGGAAGGATAAGAAGACCATCGTTGCCAAGAAGGAGGATGGAGCAACACTGTCATGTATGTTGGCTCACTAAGATGTCTTTTTACAGGTAATCTCAATTCCTACATTAGTTGTCAACCTGAGGTAAGTATTTTTATCTCAAGAGTGTTAGCACAGTATATGTAGTGAATCTAGAAGTTATCTAATGATGAATCATTGCAATCACTAATGACTAATTCTTCAATTAATTCCACACAATTCTAGAAAGAACTAACTATGGAAGAAATACTCTTAACACAGTCTACAATTCTATGCAACTTGTTCCGAAATCAATTGAAACTAAATGCAAATAAGAATCGCACTTTGGATTTTTCAAATGGACTTAAGTCTAACTCACTCAATCAAGGAAGGAAACTATAACTATTTAACAACATTGTTAATCTATAGCAATCCAAATTAACCAACAATCTCAATTGAACAAAAAGCAAAAATTGAATGGAAAATGGTAATTGAACAACAAATAAAAATTGAGCGACAAATGGTAATTGAACAACAAATAAAAATTGAGCGACAAATGGTAATTGAACAACAAACAAAAATTGAACAACAAACAACAATTAAACAACAAGAACACATACAACAACAAAGGATTTCTAAATAGCAAATGATCTATATTGAAATTTGTGGAAATTATAATTATCTCTTGGATTTATGATAACATCAGTCGAAGTGAACAACAATCTACTATTAACTCTAATTCACTCATTCCAATCAAAGCATTACTTAAGTTTGTCACACAGCTTCACTCTAAATCTAATTGATTAGCAGTATGAATCAATATCACAAATATTTACAATAAATGAAATAACCAATGAATGAACATTAATCAAATAGCAAAGGCTAAATAGAAAGACTATAAAGCAAGGAATAAGTAGAAATTCTTGTGACCACGACAAGAGTCGCCAAAATCCTCTGCTTAATAAGAACTTAGAATATTAATATGTATGAAACGCAACCTAATTTTTCATTAATGCACGTAACAACTTACAGAGTCACTGAGATAACAATGTTATATGTTTTCAATAAGAATAATTACAAATTATCAAAGTCTGAATTGTCTCTAATTTCCTTTCGGCCCTATATATAACATAAAAGAGTAACTAGATAAAAGTGAATCCTCAGAATCATGGGATCCTGAGAATTTAACAATACATAATCTGATCATGTGATAAAATAACATTGTTCAGGCAAATCTCCCACTGCCTTGTCTTTCAAAGATGTTGTAGTTTTCCCTTTTATGGCCTCATGTTGTTCTATCAATTGAACTGCTTTTGCCCAGTTCACATCTTCTGCACACAAAGATAGAAAAAAATTAGTTTCTTGTGCTAGATTTTCCTATTTTGTCACGAAATGCTTTCATACAACTTTAGCCAATATTTTCCTTATTTAATCTATAAACAAAGATAATCGTATAAGGATGAAGGTTAAATAAAGCAATTTAAGAAGATAAATCTTACCTTTTTCTTGATCCAACGTACTCCCCAGCTTACCTTGTTGCATGTCCACATGCAAGTGAGTAGTTTAGATGAAACTTGAGTTAGGGAATAAGCTAGATATACCTCCTCCTTGTAATTCCTAAAACCATTTTTCTGCTTAAGGATAGTGAAAGCCTGGGTTACCTCTTGATCCTTCAAGTTATAGTCACTGCGGTATTGATCAGGAGGATACCATATAATTGGGGCTATGTAACGACGTCCTATCCAATCAGGCCCAATCGTTAAAATCATATTACTGTACGGCTTTGAAGTTCCAATATCCAAATGGCTCTCGGTTCCTCATAGTGTTGCGGGAGACTTCCCACCTTTATCTTGATGCAGACAAGGCTTCTTCCTTAATTTCCTAGAAATATTCTTTTCCATCCTGAATGATATCGGTATGGAGTGGCCCCAATTTGCCTACAACATGGGCTCGCTGCATAAAATGCTTATGCCCAACAAATAGGATTAATGGCTGTGTGGATTAAAGATGGCTACTGGTCGCCCTTTTACGCATTATAATAAAATAATTGATTATAATTAATTTATTAAATAATTCATAATTTATAATGTTAACTAAGGTTTAGTTAACATTTCATAATGTGCTCAAAGAAAACAACAAGATAAACAAATTGAACATCTTTGTCCATGGTAGGGAATTATATTGAATGTCTAGTAATTCATGCATAGGAGAACAAAATAATTGGAGAAAAGAAATAAGTGGAGTAAATATGACGATGGAGAGAGGGTGTCCAAATCGAATAAATTTCATTATCCTTTCTATTTTATATATTAACCACCAAATTGCAGGAAGTGTACTTGATATTTGTGAACAACATTTACTTGATGCCGTGCCATTGTAATTGTAATCTAAGGAGGTAGGTTCGGCAACTCCAGAAAATGAAGAAGGTTGTCGTTCGCTTTGTTACTACGATAAGTCTGCATCCATGGATATGAAATTTATTTATCCAAACAAACACCGCCGATTTACAATGTTCAATATTGACCCTCCATTTACGTGGTATATTGGGGTACCATACATATTATTAGATAATAAGGACCACCTATTACTCTATCACCCTGAGAGTAAGAGACGGGTTTTATTTTTAATATAAATACCAACTTAACTGAATTGAACGAAAGACCAAATCTATTATGGTTGACGTAAACGAGAAGTGACGTCGTCATGAGATCATGAGGAGGACTTGAATTCGTTTTGGAGAAGGCGGATGAGCTTGGCATCGATCGGGAAAGCCCTGGCAAGAACGGAGGCATCAACAGGGGGAGAGTCCCTGAACAGTGCGTTGGCCACTAGCTAAGTTCCTGGATTTTGGCTGCTCAGTCCAGAGATGGCCACTGTGTTGACAAAGCCAATGTTGAGTTGGAAGTGCACAAGGCCTTTGGGGAACACGAACACGTCTCCCTTACCAAGCTTTGTGGTGATCAATGTGTTGTTAGTGTTGATGAAACCAACTGAGAGAGTACCCTCAATGACCACCAAGATTTCGGTGGCCTACGGATGTATGTGAGGGGAAACAAGGCTGAGAGGAGTAGTGAAATAAATCAGAACCATGGATACTCCTAAGGTGTTCAGCCCTAGTAGCTCCTTGACAGAGGCTGGTGTTACGTTAAATCCCAACATGTTAGTTGTTTCTCCCGCTTTATTTAGGCCCCTCAACATGAAGTTGTATGCTGTAACCATGGCCACATCCTTGCACGGGAATCCGTTCACAATAACTGCATCATAAATCAAATTAAAACAGCATTTAGATGATGTACTTATGCATCCATGATCACAGTATTGATCGTGTTGGAAATTTTTCTGGTAAAATTCCAAAAACAAATTAACTGAACATAGAGACAATGCTCTGTTTTTCTCCACAAGATCTTAGCATAGGGAAGCCTTAAAAAAAAAATCTGAGTAGACAGAGTTTTTCCTCATACAAATTAAAACTTGAATTCATTAATCAAAGACAACTTCAGTTACAAATTTCTTCCTCTCTCTTAGAGGGATTAAGAACATTTCAACAAAAATTACTTTGTCTCCTCCTGAGATTTTACACTGCTGTGTCTAAAAATCTCTTTTACATTCATTACTATAAAAATAGACTTCAACTACAAAAAGTTACATTCACTGTTGTGTAAAACAAAATCTTACATTTACTGTGTAAAGCAAAATTTCTTTTACATGTTCTGCTACCCATTACATTTCGTTTCTTCAACAAAAAAACATCTTCATGCTGCTGCATTCTTCATATTCACACTGCTGTGTGTTTCAGCCCGGGCTTCCCTCACATTACAATGGTCAACTCAATTTTTTTTTTACGTTACATATACAATAATAAAAAAACTTACACACATTTACTATGCCATACTTCCCTGACTTAAACAAATAATAAAATTAAAAACAACAAATAATAAAATTAAAAACATTTACCTACAATCTACAAACAAGAGTAAATACCATTTATTTCTTCACTGCTGTAAACGGCAGTCAAACCCAAAACTTCACGTAATGTTCATGTGTAGCCCTGTACTTCAACCATTGAAATTTTGCGATTTGCGATTTAATCGCATCGTGAAATCGCATTCTTTGTAAAACAGGGGAATGCTTGAAACAAATGGGTGCCATCTGCGATATGCGATTGAATCGCATCGCAACATCGCAATCGACAGAAATCAAGTGAACAAAAGGAGGTAGGTGCATGCATGCGATTTGCGATCTGCGATAAGATCGCATCACAAAGTAAAATAATGCTGCAGTTGAAATTATTATTTCAACAGATCGCAAACGCATCAGGAATAGAAATACACATCATCAAATGCAAATTAACTTTTCTCTTTAAATTAGCAACACAAATATCTTGCAAAGGATCTCGATCACCGGCGCGCACAATAACAATATTATTCACTTATGACAAGATCACCAGTACTGCAAGGGCTAACGCTAGAAAGGATTCCATGACTGCAACTCTTTTCTTTTCTTTTCTTCCTTACAATTAGATGCTTCCTCTGCTCCGCTTAAATGATAGATGATGCTGCACTGAGTAGTTCGATGAAGAATGAATTTTGAATGTTCTTCATTTTCCTTTTATAACATATCGGCCATATGCCATTTCCGATCTTAATATAGGTCTCCCCACCCAAGCCAAGCCAAGCCAAGAGTGAATGATCTAGTCATGAATGCCACTTGTATTGACATTAAGAAGCCATATGGTGATCTTAATTTTCCAACTTTTAATTTCAGTCTCCATCGAAGCAAGAGTAGTGAGTGACGCACTCTTCACGACATGGTCGACCGCATCAGATTAAAATTATGTGAAACGGAGATAACGTGGATTATCACCCACAGCGCCCCTCTACCACATATGACCGTGTCAAAATTTTCTGTTTGAGGCATCTCAAGGTTACTAATCATTATTGTTTATGTTTTGGTCATGATGAACTGTGCTTGAAGGATTTACGGATGCAGATATGGCTGGAGATATGGATACCAGAAAGTCCACTACAAGTTATTTGTATAAATTTCCAAGTGTAGCAGTATCTTGGGTGTCAAGGATACAAAGAATAGTAGCACTCTCTACAACAGAAGCAGAGTACATAGCTGCAACAAAAGCTTGTAAAGAGATGTTGTGGATGCAACGGTTCCTAGGAGAAATAGGAATAAAGAAGGACAAGTATGCGTTATAACTTGATAGTCAGAGTGCCATTCACTTGGCGAAAACCCCAACATTTCATTCAAAAACCAAGCACATTGAATTAAGGTACTATTGGATCTGGCATGTGTTGGAGGAAGAACAATTACCGTTGGAAACGATAGATACAAATAGGAACCCTCCTAATATGCTCGCTAAGATTCTACCACGAAATAAACATGAGTTATGTAGAGGCATGGTAAGACTCGGTGTGTAACGCCTCAGAGCTGCGGCCTGGGCACGCGCCCCTCCTACGGTGAAAATCGGCTAAGTATGAGAGCGAGCGCTCTAACTATGCGGATGTGCGCGCGGAGATAGTAGAGCGTTCACCTGTTTATATGGCGATTGGCAGCTCGCCCCACATGCGGAGCCGATGGAGGATTGAACGACGGTGTGGGCGAGCCGACGCCCGAAAGATTAAGGCGATGGGGCTTTCATGTTGCGGTTGGAGGGTCGGCCATGGAGTTGGTCGCCGCCCTCACAACCATATAAACACATGGAGCGAACGCATAATTTGGTATCGATTGAACTCGGTCATCACATAACACAACATCGCAGGGAGGTGCAGTCGCATCGCACTAAGGCGAAGTGCGACGGTAGTGCGGTGGCGTTCGGTGATGCGCCCGCCGGTCGGGTGAACGACATGGGCACGTGTTTGTGGTGAACGGAGGTGTGGGCGGTGGAGCGCACGGGCGCCTGCCCACCGTGGTTGTGAACGACACGGGCAGCACACGTTGTGGTGAACAGAGGTGTGGGCGGTGGAGCACACGGGCGCCCGCCCACCGAACGAAGTGTTGGCACTTGGGCGCGGGTCGTGCACGGGCGCACCCGTCCGGGTAGACAAACTCGGTTGTATCCATATTTGGGTTAAGGCGTGGGCAGACCGTCGTGCGCTCTTGCACGGGCGGGCGCCCGCCTTGTTGTAAACGCCGGTTGAGTTTACTCCCGGTCATTGTAAGATTCTGCTATATAATAAAAAAAGTTACTCTTGCACATTTTTATTGTTCTTGGCTTTCGTTTATCATGCATTATAATGGATTCCACACATTATAATTAAAAGTGAAGTTTTTATGAAAGATTGAAGGCGTAGTTCATAAAATAACTTAACTATGGAAACAGTTGGTTGTTTAGGCGGTGCCGCACCCACTCAACTTAAGAAAAAAAGAGTTGGGGGCGTGACAGGTGGTATCAGAGAAGGTCCATGGAAGGTTGAAGATGCGATTAGATCTGATTCAGGGTTGAAGAGGCTTGATGATAAGCGAAGAGAACGGAAATGTATGCAAGGACAGGTTATGGAGAAATCATGGATGAACATTCTGGGTTTCGTAGACTTGATGGTCCGTGGAAAGACCACTCAAGCTCTTGTGGACACGGGGGCCACCCATAACTTTATAACGACACGGTTGGCTAGATAGGTCGGACTGACGATCCTTCCATCGAACATGGAGGTCAAGGCAGTGAACTCTAAGGCTAAGGTAACAGGTTTGGCACACGAAGTGCCGGTGCAAATAAAAGACTGGACGGGTCAGTTGGACTTCACGGTGATGGAGATGAATGACTTCGATGTAATACTTGGACAAGATTTCTTGAAGGGCAACAAGGCTATTGTTGTCCCCTTCTATGATGAGGTGGTGCTGGTTGGACAGACACGAACTTGGACTTTGCCCACTCATAGGCAAAGGAAGGAAGTCAAGGTGCAGCATGTTTCTGCACTGAGTTTGGAAAGGGATATGAAGGAATCAGATATGGAGACATATGCGGTGATGTTCAAGGGAGTCGAAGGTGATGAAGTGGGGGCGCCTATTTCAACTGAGATTTCTAATGTGCTTGTCGAGTATGCAGATTTGATGCCTGATGAGTTACCAAAGAAGCTTCCACCAAGGCGTGCGGTGGACCATAGCATTGAGCTTGAACCAGGGAAGGAACCCCCGGCTAAAGCACCTTATCGTTTATCAGGGCCTGAGTTGGAGGAATTGAAACGGAAGCTAAAGGATTTAGCTGATGCAAGTTTCATTAGACCTTCAAGGTCCCCATATGGAGCTCTGGTATTATTCCAGCGAAAGAAGGATTCGAATGAGCTACGGATGAGCTGTGACTACCGTGCATTGAACAAGCAGACGGTAAGAAACAGGTATCCTTTTCCATTGGCTGCTGATTGCTTTGACAAGCTTGCGAAATCCCGAGTGTTTTCCAAGCTAGACATGAGGCATGGTTACTATCAGGTGCGGATTGCTGAAGGAGACGAGAAGAAGACCGCGATCGTAACAAGGTATGGTAGCTTTGAGTTCCTTGTTATGCCGTTTGGGTTGTGCAATGCTCCTGCGACATTTTGCACTTTGATGAATGATGTTCTACGACTATACTTGGACTCGTTCATAGTGGTATACTTGGACGATATAGTGGTTTATAGTGACAACATGGAGGATCATAAGAAGCACTTGGTGATGGTTTTCAAGGCACTGAGGGAGAATCGATTGTTCTTGAAAAAGTCTAAGTGTGTGTTTGCTCAGACCGAGATTCCGTTCCTTGGGCACATTGTTGGTCAGGGCTACATATGGATGGAGCCGAGCAGGGTGAAGGCTATCGAGGACTAGGTTGAACTGAAGAATGTCCATGAGATGAGGGTGTTCTTGGGCATGACCAACTACCAATGAAAGTTTGTAGAAGGTTACTCCAAGGTAACATCGGCACTGACAGACCTACTGAAAAAGGACAAGAGGTGGTGTTGGATGGAGAAATGTCAAAAGGCATTTGATGATTTGAAGAGAAGGATGGTTACAGCATCGATACTAAAGTTGCCTAACTTCGGGAGACCATTCGAGGTGCACACTAATGCTTCAGATTTTGCCATAGGAGGAGTTCTTATGCAGGATGGGCATCCGGTGGCCTATGAGAGTCAAAAGTTGCAGGATAGAGAGCGGAGGTATCCTGTTCATGATAAGGAGATGACTACGATCATCCATTGTCTTCATGTGTGCAGGCATTACTTGATTGGGAAGCCTTTTGTTGTCAAGATTGACAATGTTGCAGTGAGTTATTTTGCATCACAACCGAAGCTTTCTGCGAAGCAAGCTCGTTGGCAGGACTTCTTGGCAGAGTTCAACATGTCTATTGAGTATAGACCGAGTAGACACTGTCATGCGGAAAGAGTTAATATTGCGGAAAAAACCAACCTCCCTAGAAGCCTAAGACTTTCTAGTGACAAACAAGATAATTAAGAGCAATCCTTCTCTAAACATGTATTTATCGCACGAGAAACCAAGTGTTTTAGATCCTACCTATAGTCCAACACCGTTGTCGTAGTCTAGCTTCGTCGATCTAGATGAGCTCCTCCTTCACTTCGAAACTTGCATTCAATAACAATCAAATGATTACATAGCACCTGAATATCCCATGAAATAAAACATATTCAACATATAGACCAAGGAGTATATGAAACAACTCATTAATAACAAATTGTTGAGAAGAATGGACTTATTTGTATTAATAGGAAACAAAAGAAACCATTACAACCTGAGCCTTGGTGTTGTGCAAGTTCCTCCCAGGGTCCAGCAAGAGTTTTCCTTTACTTTGATAAGCTCACCCACTTCCAAATGAAACAAGAAAGGATGGTAATCTCTCCTCACAAGCTTCTACAAGGAAGTCCTAATTCCAGCAGCATCTACCCTTTGGAATGTTCAGCTTTCAACCTCCCCTCCTCTGGCCCAATACCTGTATTTATAGTGCTCTAGAGGAAGTTATTCAGGTCCAACATCAATGGGATACTCCCTCTTTTGGATGGGGTAGTTCCTCTCTTGATGGGATAAGTTCCTCTATCATAGGGATGCATGAACCATCTGGAGGCGCTCAATACACGTCAAACACTCTTCTAGAAAGCTCTAGAAATGACCACAAGTAACCTTTTTTAAGATGAAAATCGCGCCTTTTGACCTTTACAGGAGTACGCACCCATCCCTTGACTTACAGAGCGTACAAGTACGTAGGTACAATGAGCTTGGGATGCGTACACGCAGGCAAGGTAGAGAGAACCTGCGTACCCAGAGATAAACATGATTTTTAATGACTTTCTCTCTTTCTTGAAGTTTGAAATGGAGAGCAGAGGTATCAGGCTTGACAAGGAGGATAATATGACTATTAATGGAGCCATATTAACTGCAGATAGTCATGGTGACAAATTTTAGTGTAACAATATGTTTCTTTTTAAAACTATACTAATATATAATTATTGCATAAACTAACAATTTATTTTGCTTCTTTGTCAAATTATAGTGAAAACTAAGGTTAACACAACTCCTAAGAGTTGAAGTCAAACAAAACACCTAAATATGTGGCAGAATGCTACAATATGGCTAGCCCCTTTTCCATAAATAATGAAGACTTATTTGGCATCCACTCAAATTATTGTGGTGAAAATAAGAAGGTCAACTTTTGATTGGCATAACTTTCGCATACACAATTTGATTGACGTGATTCTTGCATCATTTAGAATAGGAAAAAGGGGCATCGAACCAAAGAGAATTTTTTCTACTCCCAACAAACATCATTTGATGCCTCAAAATTCTCCTAAAAGGTTTCAGGCCCCATTTCACCAAACTCGGTCCCACTAGTAGCAATGGTATTGAGAGCTAATTCCTCAACCTTTTCCACTTTCAAAACATCGATATGGATGAAAAACAATATAATGATGTAATCCATATCAACTCACTATTAGGAAGCACCCACTTCCTTCTCTATTTTTCTATCACCCACCAGTAAGAATCACCCACTCCCTTCACTATTTGATGGCACCCAACAACACGAAGCACCCACTTCCTTCACTGTTTTGCTAGCACCGACCAAAGGGAAACACCTAATCCCTAAAATTAGTTTGTTAGAACCAACCAACTGAGGAATAAACCCCCAAAGTTAACATGGAACTCCTTTCAACCATTTTCAAACTAGATCCACTCATTTAAACTTCAAACTCTATGCAAACTCTTCCTTCAAATTCCTCTTTGCTCAACAACACATCAACAACACACTTCTTTTGTCATTAACAATGCTCAGTCTATCACTAGTAAACAAAATGATAATCTCAACAATACAACATCAGACTCAAAAAGAATAACATGATCCCTCTCACAAAGTTAGACTAATACTAGTCCCTTTCATTAGCATCTTAGAAACTAACTCTTAGCAGCAAGATTTACCACCCAATAACTTTTAGTCATATTTTGAAATCAACAAAACAATAATGCTCTATTTCAAAACAACACATCATTAGTATGAGGTTCAACCATTAACATTTATCATGCCCAACAACCTAGAATTTATCATAATCATAATATTCATTACATCAACTTCATTGACACTGGCCAACACATATCTACAATACAAACCCTAGAAATAATCATCTTCATGCTCAACACTATATCAATAAAAATACTCCTACAACTTGTATCTATAAACAACATATCAAAAAACAATTCTCATCAACATCAAGCTCACCACAAAATCAACAAATACTGACTCTCTCATTTAATAACACAACAAGCATCTCATCATCACAAAATTCTCATCAATAGACTTAATCTCAAAACTCTTAGTACAATGCACACTTTGTAACATGACTCAATAGACCTCTATAGAAAAAATTCTCAAGCCCAAATCAAAATATGTTATGATCTCAACAATAACTTAATCAACTTCAACAATACATGGTCACAAATCCTTGCATTTCCCCTGTCACATAATGATTAATAATGTTTTGGACCTGTAATATTAATGAATGTTCAAAGTATCCCTATCATCTATAATACTCATCAACATATAATCATTGTTATTCATTTGTATTAGAAAAAACCATTACAATAGTTTTTTATTATGGGCATCCTAATTATCAACAACACTAATGTCATTGTTAAATATTTTTCCAAGAAAAATATGTAGCTCCCATGACATGCTTTAGTCAAAAATACCCCTCACAAGATTCAATCTCATGGTTTCTCATGGTTAGCCCCAAACATCTTAAAAGAAAAAATAGTCATACTATAGTAGCAAACAATCTCATGGGAAGTCCCATACATCATAAAGATAAGAGTATCTCTAACATGCTTCAATCACTACAACAACAACCAATAGACATTCCCAAACTTAATATAATAGTACACCTGACTTCATTGATGACCAATGACCAAATATTTGTGCAACAAGAGAAATTAGGTTTGCATCGTAATGATCAATATAGATAATTGTTCAACACTGGCTTGTATACACTTAGTTACAAGATCATGGGCATTCGTAACTCTAGCAATATTGATCATCACATTTTAACAACGTGTAGTCTTTTCTCAACTAAGATTTAATCCTGCAAATAACATCAGTTGTAACAATATTCTATTTTGCTATTTAACACACCAGTACAATTCTATGGACTTACCCTAGCTAGACACAAGTATCTTTCTTTATAAAACTTCCTAACACACTCTGGCATAACTATTGTAACCACCCCAACCCACTTTTACAAGATCTCCAGGGTAAACATGAGATGAGATTTACTATGAAATGACCCGACCTCCAAGTTCCAGTTATGGAAATGGGGTCTACTAACTAGAAACTTACAACATCCTCACAGGGACACCACATCACCCAGATATCAAACATTATTTGTTAATGAACCTGACCTGGGCTGGAACCTTCTCTTTCTTGACCTTACATCCCAATTGCATGCATGCCAAGTTATGCATGTGGTTGGAAAGCTCCAACCTCACTCACAAGCCTTCCTCCATGTGTTGCAATTGAAATTTGATAGTTCAAAGGGAGTGGTTGGCAACCCAGATTTGAATTTGTAGGGCTGGCTATAGGGAAGCTACTTAGAATAACCCATAACTTCCCCAAAATCAAACTAAGATGATAATAAGTCTGTATGATCAATACTAAGGCTAGATCTTTCCAAAAACATGCCAAACACATGACAAACATTTCATCAAACACATGGTAAATGTAGTAGATACAGGTCATGCATGCATATATGTCCACAGTCTTCTTAACTTCATCAGAAAATCATCAAGGAGGCTCAATGTCGTCTTAATTAGCTACATTAAACACTACTTAGCGCATGCATTCATTAACCATTCAATAAATTATCAAATCATGAGTACATCCATAAAAAGAGAACATCATTTAACCATGACTATAACCAACATATAACCATAATGTATCCATGAAAAACCAATCATAAAATCAATACAATAACCAATACATGTTCTCATTTATCACAATAAAGAAATAACTTATATTAACATATGAAAATGCCAACCATGACAAGGACTTCCACTTACCACCCAACTGTTGGGTGTAGTTTTTAAGCATATCTTAGACACCTCTTTCCCATTTTTGATGATTCTTTCTCTATAAACCTATTAACTTTATGTCCCAATTACCATTTTCCCTAGTTGTAAGAGAAATTATTTCTCAACATATTATTTTGCCATCTTTCGTTATATATCCAATGGAGATGCTAACCAAGGTAATTGTGGAGAATTTCTCTAGTTATTTTTCTTTCACGCGTTACCTATGACTAAGGACTAATGATGAGCAACTCTTGTTGTCACTTTCTGTTACACTTCGAGGATTTGTTGTTATAGCTTGAATTTTTTCTGTTACACCTCAAGTTGCTACTACATCTCGAGTTATTGTTACACCTCAAGTTGTTGTTACACTGCAACTACCAAAGATCGTGGTTGCTGTCTTCAAAGACAGTTGTCGAGAATCATGAATTATCTATGGACAATCAAAGGATATTAGCAGTTATGATTATGGAGAAGATGTAACTTGAATTGGTCTTTTATTGGAAAATTGTTTGTAACACTTTCTATTTTTCTCTTAATATCGATCAACATGAGAATCATGAGATTCTCATGACTGATGTGTTCCCTAATTTTCAAGGCTTGTAAAATTTATAAAAAGATTCGGTTCCATGAAAAGGGAATGGAAAAACAAGAACAACATCGACATTTTAATCTTGTAATTTCCAGTTATTTTTCATACAAAACACTTCTGGTGATGTTCATACAAATTTTGTGTTGAGTTTTTAGCTAGTTTCCATTTCATCTCTGCGCTCTGCTAGGGATGAAGGGCCTTACTCTTTAGCAGAGAATTGCAGTATTAGTAAATTAGTTGTTTGGTTTATCTTCCTTTTAAGTGCGATTTATTAATGTTGTTGTATGAATTGTAGCACTGATGCACTTCTGTTTTTAAGATTCATTATATGTTGTTACACAAGATTGGTTAGAACTATAATATTTAATCAGCTGAAACAATTTTACTAATGATGTGTGGCGTGCTTGTTCCTTGAGAAAAACATGAAGTGTGATGAGTGAATTTCATTCTTGTAGAGTGTCTTTTTAATTTTTTCATGAGTGCTTTAAGTTCTGCAATTGTGTTCAATGACATTTTCTTTCATTTCTTTCCTTGGTTGTTATGTATCGGCACAGATAGTGCATAAACCTTTGAAATAAACAAACCTACCCTGGTTGACAATTAAATGCTAGCAGTTCAGTCAAATTAAACAGTGATTAAATCAACACAACATTTTTGTGTCGTAGCTAGGGAAGGAAGTTGATGATACAATCAGCTAGTGTGTTTTGTTAGTATAGTGTTTCTAGGGCATAGGTGCTGGGCGGTAAGACAAGAGGTAAGAACCTGCATATCAATCTAACATACCTGAGAAATCTCACCACTGTGATCATTAAAACACTTAGGGTGTGTTAACTTTTGAATTTCTTTTTTTCTTTCTTTTTAGAATTGTCCTTAGTCTTATAAATGTTGGGCGGTAAGACAAGAGGTAATAACCTGCGCATCGCTCTAACATACTTGAGTAGGCTCATCACTGTAATGACTGAGGCACTTATAGTGTAAAATAATTACACATAGGGTCCATGTGTAGAGTGTATGAACAGAAGAGACATGAAACATAATAACTCTAATAAACCTATAGGAAAAATGGGTCATAAAAGGAACAAGAAAAGTGCAAATTTAGGGAGGAAAACATTCATTCGGGGATTAGTTTCAAAAGAAGAGAGAGAACAATCAAATTCATAGAAGGATACAAGAAAAATAGGACCACAGAAAGATGTTAGTCCCACATTAAGGTCATAAGAATCTGGTTCCTCTGTCTTAGGAGCTCATCACCCTCAAACAAGTATATATACTTCCGAGATTGTATATTCAATTCGTGTAGGTTTTAACCCCGTACAGAAATTACCTACATATGAATTCTAAAACAAAAAATAAACAATAGCGAGAAATAAAACATAAAACAGATATACATAGAGACTTCCCCTCGATCCAAAAATTGAGACTACCAGATTGATTTTTCAATATATTCCTTTCAATGTTACAATACATATATATATACATGTCGAACATCCATAAACCCCAATCCATTAACCTTGGATTAGAACATAACCGTAGTTCCCTTCACTGGCTCTACAAAATATCGTCGATAGAAAACCATCATGCCCAAAACCATGTACGAAATCCATGCACAAAACCATAGGTAGGTCCACTCACCTAATATGGGGTAGTCGTAGAAATAATATAATACACACCCAAAATTCTCCCACTTGTTTCTTTCTTTCCACGGGGGGCCACAAAAGAGCTTATTCATTGGTCCATCCCTATAATGCCCATTGTTTCTCTACATGAAGAGAACTTCTCAGTGCTCGCAGAATTTGTAAATTCATATGTAGTATTACTCAAAGTGTCCACCTTTACCAACAACACCTTTTTATTCTCAAACATATCCCTCGTAAAGTCGTAAAGTGATACTGAACATCAATGTGATTTTTCTTTGAATGATAAGAAGGGTTCTTTGCCAAGAAAATTGAGCTTTGGCTATCACAATATATCCTTATAGCTTTTTGTACTAATCCCATACTTGAACACAATATTTGTAACCAAACTGCTTCTTTTCTTGCATGAGTGGCTTCCATGTATTTTGCATCTATATTTGAAAGTGCCACTATAGACTGTCTCTCACTCATCCAACTAACTCCACCTCCAAATAGTTTAAACAAATACCCACTTGTAGATCTTCTCAGATCCAGATCTCCAACCTAGTCTACATTAACAAAGCCACGAATATCCAAAACTTTGTCTAGTCCTGGTTTTCCTTCATAACGCAAACCATAATCACCGCCATGAAAATACCTGAAAACCTGCTTCATTGTTGTCCAATGCTCCTTTCCTGGTTTTGACATAAATTTGTTCAATACTCCCACTACATGTGTAATGTATGGTCTAGTATAGACCATTGCATACATTAGGCTACCAACCGCACTTGCATATGGAACACATGACATGTCCTCTACCTCTTCTTGTGTCTTGGGACACTGTTTAGTAGATATATTTACACCTACAAGAATAGGAACCTTCATTGGTTTATTATCCTGCATATTAAAACTATGCAATATTGTCTCGAAATAATTCCTTTGGTTTAACCAGAGCTTCCTCTTTGCTTGATCTCATTTAATTTCCATGCCTAAAATATAGTTTTCAACACCAAGATCTTTCATGTTGAATTTGGAGGACAATTGGGTCTTCCAATATTGGATAATTTATTTGTTGTTTCTAGCGAGAAACATATAATCCATGTATAAGACCAAATAAATAACATAGTCACCAATTAATTTAAAATACTTACAGTGATCTGCTTTGCTTCTGGTGAATCCAAGTCCTTGTATAAATGTATCAAATTTATAATACCACATCCTTGGTGACTATTTTAACCCATATAAAGACTTTTTTAACTTGCATACTAGTTCTTTCTTACCCTTCACCGCAAAGCCTTCAAGTTGCTTCATGTAGATCTCTCCTTCCAGGTCCCTATGAAGAAATGTTGTCTTCACATCCATCGATTCTACCTCAAAATCAAAAGAAGCAACAATAGATAAAAGTAATCTAATAGAAGCTACCTTGGAAACAAGAGAAAAAATATCACCAAAATCAATTCCCAGCACTTGGGAATAACCTTTTTCTACCAACTGAGATTTGTATTTCTCCACCTTGCCTTTTGAATTCATCTTCTTCTTAAACACCCATTTGCTACCAGTGCGTTTCCTTCTCGCCGACAACTCCACCAAGTCCCAAGCCTCCTTTTTGTGCAGAGATTCCATTTTATCAACCATGGCATCTTTCCATATTTTTCCATCCTATGAATCTACTGCTTCCCTCACAGTTTTGGGATCATCATCAGTAATAAATAAAGAAAAATTTGAACAGAAAGCAGATGGTCTACACCTTTTTGGTTTCTTTCTTTATTAAACTGATCTTCTCACAACTAGATTTTGTGGCTCCTCATCTTCTGATTCCTCTTCTGCTATAGAGTCTTATTCTTCCTCCTTTAGCTCAAACTCTATCTTTGTAGGTTCCTTTGGTAGGACTTCATTTTTAATAACATATTTCACCTCTCTAAATGCCACATCATGGTTGTACACAACCTTCCTTGTTTCTGGGTTCCAAATATTATAACCTTTTAAACCATCCTTATATCCAATAAAGATGCACCTTTCAGTTTTACTATGCAACTTGGTTATTTTCTCCTTTGGAACATGCACATATGAATCACATCCATATACCCTCAGATGTGAAAGAGAGGGTTTCTTACCAGTCCATACCTCTTGTGGAGTCTTATCCTCCAACACTAATGAAGGTGATCTATTGACGAAGTAACATGCATTCTCCACTACCTCTGCCAAAAATTCCTGTCCTAACCTAGCACCACTGAGCATGTTTCTTGCCTTTTCCATCAATGTCCTATTCATTATTTCCGCAACTCCATTTTTCTAAGGTGTGTATGGAGTAGTCTTCTGCCATGCTATACCACACTTCTTACATTACTCTTCAAATTTCATCTTGCAAAACTCTCCACCATTATCTGTCCTCAACACCTTTATCTTCTTCTCTTTCTGGTTTTCCACCAAAGCCTTAAATTCTTTAAACCTACCAAAGACTTCAGATTTTTTCCTGAGGAAATATATCCATGTATTCCTTGAGAAGTAATATATAAATGATACATATTACATAGACTTACCCAGTGATGGAACCGATACAAGTCCAAAAACATCACCCGATTCTGCTTCCGATATACACAATTTTCATAAAAATCAAAATCCAGAGAGAAATTAGACATGCCTTCTACCATACCATTACCATGAAGTATTCAAAGGCCCTTCTCTCCAATATGTCCAAGCCTTTGATGTTGTAGCATGGTTTTTTATTAAAAAACCACTACATTTTATGCTCCACTTTCAGGAAGCCTAGAAATGTTTCACCGATCAATAATAGTGCTACCTTGAAGCTTGTACAAACTTCCAATCTGAACTCCCCACATCAATACTAGTGCTCCCTAAACCATCTTACAGGTATCTTTCTCAAACATTGTTTTAACACCTGCTTCATCCAACTTGCTTACAGAATTAGATTTCTAGCCAATGGAGTAATATGTAGAACACCTGGAAGTGTTCTAATCCTTCCACCTTGCAACCTCAACTTGAATTTTCTACGACCATTGATTCTAGCTTTCCTGTCATCCCCTAGGAAGAAATCACCACCATCATATTTCTCATACTCACAGAACCACTCTCTATGGGTAGTGAAGTGAAGGGATGCACCTAAGTCAATCAATCATGCCTCATGATCTACATATGTTCTTGAAGAAGAAGCCAAGTACACATCCCCACCTTCATCTGAGGTAGTTTTTGCCTCTACAGAAGGAGCATCATTAGATCTGTTTCCTTTCTCTGGAAATTTAGATTTATAGTCCCTTTGGAAGTGCCCTTCCTTTCCACATTTCCAGCTCACCTTTATAGGTTTTCTTGGAGATTTAGATCTCCCACTCGAAGAATTATTTTTGTTTTATTCTGGGGCCGTCCTCATACAGACAAGGCATAACCATTCTAACCTTCCATATTTTTCCATCTCATCTCCTTTGATAGCAAGGATGAGACTGTTTCATCAAACTACAAGGCAGTTGCATTGCTACCTATTGCAACAACCAGACTATCCCACAAATCTAGTAGAGAACACAACAAACTAATGCATTTTTCTTTATCCGGAATTTTAATATCAACAGATAATAATGGGATTACCACAATATTAACGGAATTCATATGCTTTGTCATTGAGTCTCCATCTTTCATCCTCACGTTATACATATTTTTCCATAGGAATAGTTTATTCACCAAAGACTTAGATTGGTACAAAGTCCCTAACTTGTCCCACAAAGCCTTCGCCAAATCTTCCCCTGATACATTTGGAAATAATAGATCTAAGGCACATAATCGTATTGTGCTCTTTGTATTCTAATCCAACTTTGCCTAGTCTTCTGCTGACATTGTTGTTGCTTTAGTACCCAGATCTACTGCAATCCACTGATATTTATCCACTAGTAGATCCTCCATCTTGAGTTTCCATAACTCAAAACTCTTACCATTAAATTTATCGATCTCTATCTTTCCACTGCTCACCATTTTCTTTCACCACAAGAATTGATCCCGCAGATCTCCCACTAAATAGGGTCTACCACAGGTGTGAGAAAAACCCCTCAGCAACAAAGGCGTCCCCTTGAAGCCGAAATTGCTCTGATACCAAATGTAGGTTTTAACCCCATACATAATTACCTGCATACAAATACTAAAACAGAAAATAAACAATGGCAAGAGCATAAAACACAAAATAGATATACACATGGACTTTCCCCTAGATTCAAAACCGAGACTACTAGATTTATTTTTCATTATATTGCTTTCAATGTTACAATATAATATATATATATATATTAAAATATATATAATAATATATATATGTATATATATATGTATATATATATGTATACATATACATATACATATACATATACATATACATATACATATACATATACATATACATATATGTCGAAGAATCCATAAACCCCAATCCATTAACCATGGATCAGAACATAACTGTAGTTCTCTTGACCAGATCTACAAAATACCTTGGACTGAAAACCATCATGTCTAAAACCATGTGTGAAATCCATGCACAAAACTACAGGTTGGTCCACCCACCCAATGTAGGGTCCAAAATTTTTTTTTGACCTTCTGTAGTGGTTTGTTACCGCCATGCATACTCCCCAACACAGGGGGTAGTCACCCCCATTGTGATCCCATTTCTACACTTGGCACAACGTATAGGGGGGCTATTGCCCCCCCTGCAACCCTCTATCTACACTTGGTGCAATGTATAGGGGGGTTACCCACCCCCGTACTATGCCTAGCGCAACGTACAGGGGGCTACCCCCCTCGCCCCCCCACATGACCCCCCCATGCGTGGGGTAGTCCTGGAAAGAATATAACACACACCCAACAATTTGAGAAAAACACGAAGAAACTAGTGGCTAGGACTTTGGGTCTAAAGACCAAGGGGAAATCAATGAGTAGAAATTAGAGCCATAAGTGGAAAACCACTCTTTTACTTATCAATACCCAGATTCAGGTAGTGTTGTGAAACAACCAGCCCCAGAGCAACCTATACAATCATCATCTTTGGGAGAGGACTCATCAAAACAAGAAACAGGGAAAATAGCAATAATAACAATGATAATACAAGGACTGATGCGAGTGTTTCCACCTTTGAATTCCCAATAAGTGATATAAGGGGCGAAGCTTACATGAAAAATATTCCCTTATCAACTCTTCCATATTTTCAAGGAATGACTGTAGAAGATCCTAATACATTCTTATTTGAATTTGACGTCATGTGCAGGAGATATGATTACACTTAAGATGGTCCTAAGCTGAAAGTGTTCACTGCTATAAAGGGAGAAGCATTGAGATGGTTCATGGGACTAGTCACTGCTGGTATTTAGATAAGGGGAGAAATGAAAACTACCTTTCTATCAAAATATCAAGACTATTGTTAAACCAAGTACTTGAGGAAAGAAATATTCAGGATGACATAAAAATAAGAAGAAATCTTGGAGGATTATGTGGAGAAATTCAACTATAATCTACAGAGATCTAAACATAGTGATTTGGATTTGGAGATCTTAAAAGCTATATTCATACGAGGAATGAGAGATGACTTTTGGGATACATTAAATCTGTCGGGGAAGGAAGATATATCTCAAGAGTCATTTTATGAGATAGTAAAACTCTACTTAATATGCTTGAGAGGATCATCACGAGGAAGAAGCACGTCACAGGACGCCTCCGTTCGAATGCAAAAATCTACAAATGGAGGTGTGACCAATGTGGAAATAGGGAACTTGTTCGAGAATCTTAAAAATGACCTCCTCCATACTTTATCTTCCCAATTTACAATTGCACAAGTAAACAAGGCACATAATGAAGCCGAGAAAGCTTTGGCTATATTCTACCTAAAATGTAAGGATAAACATTCCTTAACGGATTGTAAAGTCGACAACATCAACTTGTGTAACATTTTTGATTTGGAGCATTCTACATGCTATTTTCATTAGCTTCGTAGACTAAAAGTAGTTCTTAAAGAATCAAGTGAGGATGTCCAGTCCTCCTACTTCATTAGGTCCAGGAAGCCCTAGCAACCACGACCACCAGGTATGCCTCAATATTTTTCTTTTAATCCATGGAATAATGTACATAATGCACAACAATTTCCATGGAAATATTCCTCACATCCTCCAGCTCATTTTTCCTCACCATGGAACCAATGGTCTCCCTCTCCACCTTTTCAAAACCCTCTATCTCAGCCATATTCTTGACTCCAAAATTAGAGAGGAAATTCTTTAGGTCCAGCCCCTTTTGTGTTACCAATGCAACAACAATTACAACTTCAACCTCTCTCAACACCCGCTTCTACACCTCCCATACAACCCCAATTACCTGTACAACCTAATCCTAACCCAAATAATAAGTCAGCCTAGGCTTTAGAATCTCCCGCTTCCTTCCAAACTTACTACATCACTCCCATTGAATGTAATCAAATCCATCTACGATCAGGAAAAGTAGTAAAAACCTCTCTTGTCATCACTGAGGAACAATGTGAATATCCTGCGGGTGGTGCTGTGTACTCTCACAAGACTACTGCAACATGTCAATGTCATGTTGTTACATCTGTAACAACTAACCTGAATAATGTTAGCACATCTGTATCAGTTGACCCAACTGCTACAATAACTAAAGACCCCCCATATCCCCAAATATTATCAGAAACAAGGATGACTTCACAACCTGACTTTGATTTTCTTAGAGAGTTGAAACATCTACATGTCAGGATTCGCCCGCTGCAAGCTATCAATGACATTCCCATCTATGCAAAAATAGTAAGGACCTGTGTTAAAAAACTAGGAAGAAAGCCTAAATACCATGCCACTATGCATGTGATGGGGAAATTATCATAATTAATGATTTTTCAATCTTCGTTGACTAAATATAATGATCTAGAGAATCCTACGATTACTGTTTACATTGATGAGATGCCCATCCCAAATACACTAATTGATTTAGGGGAAATAATTAATGTAATGAATAAAGAAGTTTTTACCATACTAGGTTTGCATGAGCTGAGGCAAACACCTAATGTACTTGAATTAGCGGATAGGTCCCATGTTAAGCCAAAAGGGGTATTAGAAGACATAGTTATTACAGTGGATTCCTGGAGATATCCAACAGATTTTATTATCTTGCAACCCAAATCAAATTTAGGGGGGTGTCCCTTGATCTTGGGAAGACCCTGGTTGGAAACTGCAGATGCATTTATAGGTTGTAGGTCAGGTTGTATGACAATTTTAGATGGATAGACTATGAGAAACCTCTGCCTTTACCCCCCTGCAAAACTAAGTAGGGAGCTGGGAAACCCCTTGTGGGATGAGTTTGAACTCGAATAAGATAACTCCCAACCATTTATTACCCTTAATAAAGCCTAGTACTTTAAAGATGACATAGAAGACGATATTATAAATGTTTTTATCATTAATCCTCTTTCTGCCACTTCTATTGAGAACTCGGGGGAGGAAGAAGCTATGGAGGATTCGATATTTGAACATATGAAGATCGCTCCAAACATCAAGAGTAGCCTAGTTGAAATAGAACCAGGTAGACATTTGAATGTTAACCCGAACTTGACTCCCAAAAAAAACAAAATGTTGTTATAGAAGTATAAAAAGGAATTTGCATGGGATTACACAGATATGAAAGAAATTCAGCCTAGCCTGTGCACCCATAATATCTATTTAAAAAGGGTTGTAGTCAAGTTAGACAACCACAATAATGTATGAACCCAACACTTAAGGAGCTACTCAAGGAAGAATTGCAAAAAATCCTAAATGCTAGTTTCATTTATCCCATTTATGATAGTCAGTGGGTATCTCCACTTTTCATTGTCCCTAAAAATAATGGCAAGTGGAGAGTCTGTGTGGCCTATAAAGAACTTAACAAGGCCACCCAAAAGGACCATTTTCCTTTTCCATTCTTAGATCAGGTCCTTGACACCTTGTCTGGAAAGAAATTATTTTCATTTATGGACAGGTTTAGTGGTTACAATATGATATATATTGCCCTAGAAGATCATGATAAAACCATCTTTACTTGCCCTTGGGGGACCTTTGCATACAAAGTTCTTCCTTTTGGACTTTGTAATGTCCCAACAACTTTCCAACGACGATATTGGGGATATTCTCAAATATGTTAAACGATTGTTTAGAAATATTCATGGATGACTTTACACCTTATGGCTATGCTTTTGAAACAACATTAGTTAATCTTGAAAAAGTACTAGAAGAATGTGTACAAACTAATGTTGCTTTAAGTACAAAAAAATGTCACATGATGATGCATGAAGGAATTGTACTGGGACATTTTATCTTTGTTGATGGAATTAAAGTATACCATACTAAGATAGAGGTAATTTAAAAATTCCCAGTTCCCAAAACGCAAAAAGTGGTACATTGGTTTTTGGGACATGCATGGTATTATAGACAGTTTATAGAAAAAATTTCAAGAATTTCATCCCCTTTATTTTCTCTGCTTATTAAAGATAAGGAATTTATTTGGACAGGGAAGTTTAAGCAAACCTTTACAAAATTGAAAAAGTGTGTATCAACAACCCCTATTTTGTGAGGACCAAATTGGAGTTTTTCATTTCATATAGCCACCAATGCATCTGATACTATTGTGGGAGTTGTGTTGGGTCAGCTAGAGGACAAAAAACTATATGTTATCTACTACATAAGCAAGAATTTCACTCTAGCTAAACTGAACTACATGATGAAAGAAAAAGAATTTCTTACTATATTACATTCCATCAACAAATTTCAACACTACATTACGGGATATCAAGTGTTTGTGCAAACTGACTACTCCACCCTTCGTTTTCTAATGAATAAACTAGTCACTAATGGTAGGATTACACTTTGGTTATTTCTATTATAGGAATTTGACATAAAAATCCTAGACAAACCTGGGAAATATAATGTAGTGGCTAATTTTCTTTCTAGGCTGACTGTTGATAATGAATGCATGCATGTTGAAGATTATTTCCCCGATGAATATCTCTTTGCTATTTTAACTCACTCACCATGGTATGCAGACATTGCTAATTATCTTGTTGCATGAATATTCCCACAACACTTATCCTCGCACGAGAGGAAAAGTGCTGTTAAGCAATGTGCAAGATACTCTGGGATCGAAGAAAAACTCTATCACATCGGGTCAGATCATCAGATCATGCACTATGGGAGGGAGGATGCAATCTTTGATATCCTTAAAAATTTTCATGAAGAACCTTGTGGAGGGGAACTTTGCAGGTAAAAGGATGGGGTATAAGATGCTTTCAATAGGGTACTACTGACCTACTATATTTCATGATGCAAATAAATTTGTGAAAGGATGTGACAACTATAAGAGAATGGGTCAACCATTCCAGTCAGATGAGATGTTGTTACATCCCCAGACAGTTTTAGAACCATTTGAGAAGTGGGCCATGGATTTTATAGGGCCAATTAATCCTGCATCTCAGCAAAAGTCCTACATCATGGTCTCAACAGATTATGTCACAAAGTGGGTTGAAGCGAAGGCACTAACCAAAACTACAGAATAGGCTATTTCATAATTTTTGTGTGAAGACATTTTTTTCACTCTGGGGTTCCTCAGGAAATAGTGATAGATGGAGGGTTGCAATTTACATCTCATTTGATCCAAAAACTATTTGAGAAATAGACAATCTATCATAGGATTACTTCACCTTATAATCCATAGGAAAATGGACAAGTGGAAAGCACCAATAAGGTTATTGAGGGAATTCTTACCAAGATTGTGGCTAGCCACCAGAGGAATTGGGTTGATAAAATGCCAGAAGCAACGTGGGCATACAGGACTACATGGAGGAGCACTACGGTATTCTCACCATATGAATTAGTGTATGGTAAAAATACTTTATTTCCCATAGAGTTCGAAATAAATAAATTGACAACAACACTATAAGTGAATCTAGATTTGGCCACAACACATAAACAATGGTTAAATAAGATAAATGAACTTGATGAGAAGAGGTTGGCTACCATTCAAAAAACATATATAATCCAGCAATAGAGGGCTAAGCGGTATGACAAATTCATAAAAAATAAGGTGTTTCAAAAAGGAGATTGGGCTCTATTATATGATTCACGATTTAAGGATTTCAAGGGTAAGATTTGCACCAGATGGATAGGTCCTTATGAAGTTGATACAGTCTTTGACAATGTGATTGTGAGCTTATTCACCATCGGCAATGCTAGGACACCATTAATTGCTAATGGGCATTGTCTTCGGTTATATCGCAAACCAACTTCAAACGATTCATTTGTCAACATTGTCTCATAATTAGATCTTCAAATTATAGGAGTAGGGGAGAGTTCTCCTGTGCTGCCAAATTTTTAATTCTCAATAAGTGTAACAGATGAAAACCAAATCCGTTGGTGGCTGATACACAAAAAAAAGAAGAGAGGAAAATTAATAAAAATAAAATAAAATAATAATATATAAATAAAAATATGTTTGTGAAAACCTCTTATAGGTGCGCAGACAGATAATGGTAACAATTGAAAACCACTATGTGGCAGCTGTTACACATTCTTTCCCCATAACATCTTCATCTATTTCACACATGTTATCTTATGTTGTTACGTGCTTAAGTCTTTTCCTTCTTTCTTTAAAAGTTTTTCAAACTATTGTAATAAGAGTTTTGCTGTAAAGAATAGAATTAAGGATTAAATATGTTGTAACAGCTAACAATCTGCAGCAACAAATCGGGCATAATCATATACCTTAATAAATGATATCACTAGCATGTCACCACTAGAATATAGGACCTAATTAGCATGTTTCCTTCAGAATCAATCACAACACCAGTACTTTTATGCCACATCACTTTCGGTGATTCATTTGAAAGGTATATTGCTTTTCTTTATTTAACGATTATGGAAATTAACATGATGTTCCTCCTGACAGATGAGGATGACTTCCGCATTAAAAATTGGGGGAGGGTGAATCATTTCACAATCTGTAATTTAAATCAAACATTAAAGTGAGAGACCTTGTAATCATTGGTAAATCCTATAATCATTATCATAATTTTATGTCAAGTGTGCTATAGTTTTAAATCGCATTTAAAACAAATATTCATGACCTTGAATTAATCATGAGACCATAATGCATATTGTGCAATCCCCTAACTCCAATACCACTGCTTTTTCTGCCCTACTTTAACTGCCCCGATATCTATCCCAACGAAGCATTGTATCTTCATTTCACAGAATTCTTAGAAGAGTAAGAAGACAGAGCACAAAGGATATTGTCTGAAGTAGAGATGGGAGGAGAAACGGTCAGGCACGAGCCTAATTCCACATAATCATTGAAGAATTTCCTGGAGGCATGCCAAATTTTTAAAGAGGTAGGGTGGTTCGAATTCTTCGAATGACCCAAAGGGTCAGAAGAAACTATTTCCCTGGATTTTGCCAAGAATTTGAACAGGAATCAGATGGAGGTTAGGGGGTTGAAGTTAGAATTCACTAAAGAAGTAATTTCCAAAGTATCAACATTTCAATCTGAAGGAAAAAAGGCGATGTAACCAGAAAATCAATGGTCCTTCTCTCAAGGTAGAAATTTTACAAGGGGAGGAACAATTGGAGAAGAAGGGCAGGGGAATTGACTAATTGGCGCTTCCTCAACCATGGGGAGATTTTTCCTTATACATTATCAAATACATTACTTGTGAAGGAAGGGTGACAATAGTGTTTAATTACCATTTCACATTGTTAAACCATCTCCGACACAGGTAATTGGTTAACTTCCCATATTTCCTGTTGGAGAACTTGAAGTATATGGTTGCTACTATGAAGGTTGTTGTGCATCCAGAAACTTGTGTCACCAATCACAACCTTATAAAATTAATCATAATGGACCCAAGGCAAGAGCTAGGAAGATTTTATGAGAAGAAATATGAGTACTTCACGCCAGAAGCAAGCTGAAACCCCTGTTGACGCTCCAAATGAAGCTAGGGTGACTGAAGAGCAAGGGAAATACTCTAGAAGAAGAATCAAGAAAATATCATTGGAAAATATAATAGGTGGTAGGATACCTAAGAAGAGGGTCAAAGTCAACACCTAGCCATAGCCCCAACCTCCATCTAGAAAAATTGTCAAGTAGGCATAAGGATGAAAGGGAGAATAAAGAAGAAGAACAGACCCATCTTGAAGAGGTTCCTTTATCAGGTAAGGATGAGATCCAAACCTTGCTACATAAAATTCAAGAATTAGAAAAATAAAATAAAGAATTAAGGCAGAAATTAGAGGATAGTAAAGTAGAAACAAGGGTCCCAGGTTTGGATACTTTGGCGGAGGCTGTTGATAAGATGAGAGCAGAAACTACAATAGGTTCTGTATGTTCAGAATGTGCTACGATTTTAGAGATAGTGGAGCATAAATTTTGTGTTGTAAGTAACATATCGATAGGTACCCAAACTAAACCCTGAGAAGCTGATACACAAGAACCCATTGATGACGCTATTGTTACAAAATAACTAGCAGCTGAAATGAAGCATCCCACGATGATCAACCTGGATG
This sequence comes from Pinus taeda, assembly GCA_000404065.3. NCBI lineage: Eukaryota > Viridiplantae > Streptophyta > Pinopsida > Pinales > Pinaceae > Pinus > Pinus taeda. Next base: position 141,190 of record APFE030470251.1, on the reverse strand, counting down.
TCGTAATACAAGAACTTGCCAACGATACTGTTGTTACACAAGAACCAATAGTTGAGGTAGAGGTCCCTCAGGAAGAAGAAGTAAGAGACGATCCATATGAACCTGTTGATGAAGCTACTATTACACAAGAACCAGTAGTAGAAGCAAAAAAACACGAACCTAGATATGTTGTTACACCCCCTATTGATGTTGCATGTTAGAGAACATGAGATCTTGAAGCAGGATGGTCTTCATAATTTTTTTTCGTTGATATCAAAATTGTAAAATTGGAAGCAGTTGGTACTTTCTTTGCAAAAGGGAGTGATCTCGCTAGAGGAGCATCAAAAGGTTGTAAATACTCTTAAAGAACAATGGGTTAAAAGGAAGTTTGTGGAGGAGTGGACACGATGGGAAAGGAAGAAAATTGAGAAGGAAAAGGAGGAACAAGTGCAATAGTTATAGCAGGAAATTCAAAACTTAATAGATGATAAAAATAGGTTGTATGAACTTGCCCTGAACTTGTTGGGGTGTATAAGGACTTCCCCATCCTATCCAATCTTTCGCTGGGAAATATTTTATTTGTTTCAATTAAAAGGTAATTCTACCTAGACTTTTTTAGATGTTTTTCATGCATGTAATTTTGATAAGCAAAGCTTACTTCGTTAGTTTTTTCTACATAATATGATTTGTGAATACGCTATCTTGCATATGGTTGTACTCATTTTCTCCTACATGGGGGACTTGTAGTTGCTCGCCTTCATCTCTTTCATGAGAAATCAAGAAGAATGGAATCTGTTCATGAAGTCATCTAACACCAACTTAGAGAAGGCAACCTTTTCGATAAGACCTGAACGAAGCATGGCTACTAAATTAAGGCCTGAATTTAGGAAGTTTCTAATTACCCTTGATATAAGGGAACAATCATCCAAATATATGACGAGGATTGTTGGGTTTTTCCTCAACCTCTTTACATAGTTGAAGAGACAAGCATTGACTGGATGCCTTGAATGTACAGTGGCTAGTAGTGCAATTCTGCATGAGCGTGACCCTTTTGGGTTTCCTAATTTTGTGGTCGTTGTTACATGAGCTCCATAATATGCTAGGATTCTGAATTTAATGGGAGCCTTTTGTATAGGGATTATATTTAAGTATCCCTTGATTTGGCTTTTGGTTGAAGAATACCAGCCCCATGACCGATTGTGTGATTATGAAGAGGATTCATGGCCACATCAACTAATAGCTAATTAGGGTTACAGACCAGTTGATGAAGATACTGCTGGTGCTTATAACTCGACAGACTTACAATAACGATACAACAATAGTACCTAAAGATTCTGCATGAGGACATGCAATTTCTTTAGTTGTGGGAGATGTTGGGTGCACTTTTTAAGCATATCTTAGATACTTCTTTCCCCATTTTGATCATTCTCTCTCTATAAACCTATGAAATTTATGTCCCAATTACCATTTTCCCTAGCTATAAGAGAAATCCTTTCTCAACATATTTTTTTTTCCATCTTTCATTAAATATCGAATGAAGTGATGTCTTTTTTAGATGGCTAACCAAGGTAATTGTGGATAAATTCTTTTGTTATTTTTCTTTTAGGTGTTGCCTACGACTAAGGAATGAGGAGGAGCAGTTGTTGCTATTACTTGTTCTTACACTTCGAGGATTTGCTGTTGCAGTCTGAAGTTTTGTTGTTACATATTGAGTTGTTGTTACATCTCAAGTTCCTGTTAGAACTCGAGTTGCTATTACATTGCAACTACTAAAGATCATGGTTGGTGTCTTCAAAGATAGTTGTCAAGAATCATGAATTATCTACGGACAGTCAAAGGATCTCAGCTGTTATGATTGTGGAGATGATGTAACTTGAATTGGTCCTTTATTGGAAAACTATTTGTAAATCTTTCTATTTTTCTCTTAATTTTGATCAACATGAGAATCGTGAGATTCTCATGACTAATTTGTTCCCTAATTTTCAGGGCTTGTAAAATTTATAAAAAGGTTTGGTTCCATGAAAAGGGAACGACAACACAAGAACAACATCAACATTTTGAGCTTGTACTTTCTAGTTATTTTTAATATAAAACACTTTTGGTGATGTTCATACAGATTTCATGTTGAGTTTTTAACTAGTTTCCATTTCATCCCTGCACCCTACTAGGGAGGAAGGCTCCTCCTCTTTAGTAGGGATTACGTAGTATTAAATTAGTTGTTTGGTTTATCTTCCTTTTAAGTGTGATTCATTAATGTTGTTGTATGAATTGTAGTACTAATGCATTTCTATTTTTAAGATTTGTTATATGTTGTTACACAGGGTTGGTTAGAACTATAATATTTAATCAACTAATACACTTTGACTAATGATATGTGGCATGCCTATTCCTTAAGAAAAACATGAAGTGTGATGAGTGAATTTCATTCCTGTAGAATGTATTTTTAATTTTTGCATGAGTTCTTTAAGTCTTACAATTGTGTTCAACGACATTGTCTTTTATTGTTGTCCCTAGATGTTATGTATTGACGCAGATAGTGCAGAAACCTTTGAAATAAATAGACCTACCCTGGTTGACAATTAAATGCTTTTAGTTCAGTCAAATTAAACAATGATTAAATCAACACAACACCAACCATAGATTAGGCTGAACTAAATCTCTTTTTCATCCAATCATCCCCATGCCATATTCCAAGCATGAATGTGGTATTATATGGGTTAAAACTCCTTAACCCTTAGTCACAGTGATTTCACCTCAACTGATTCATAAATCACTAATACTGAAACAAGGTTGGATGCCTTTGAATTTATTTACCATACCTAGAGGAACTTTCTTATTTTCACCCATCCTTCAAGAGTTCCAAGTGAATTCCCATCAACACCCTCAACCCTTGGGAATTTTCTTGAGACCACCTCACCAAGATCTAAAGTCTACTAGCCATCCAAATCTTAAACCAAAATAAAGAACTGATTACACCATGTCTATCCAGGAATTAGCAAGGCAAGGCTGAAACCATTGTCAATCCAAGAAAATCATATACCAATGACAAAAAAGCAACCAAATAATCAATTTCAAGTACCACACATCAAAATATCAGCAATGGAATCACACATGCAATAGGTTACTTTCAATGTCGACCTATTTTAGTTGCTCTTCCAACCTTCTTCTTTGTTTCCCTCAAATTCCCTTTCTTGCTTGCTTGCTTCCCTCCAAGTACAAGTGAATGTTAGAATGCTTTAAGTGTGTAAGAGTGTATGAGTGTGTAAAGAGTCTGGAAGAAGAGAGCTAGAATCATTTCTCTCCTCTATTTCTTTTCCTTTTCCTTTTTCTCCAATTTCCCTCATTTTCCTTCATTTTTTCCCTTACATGCATATTTGTGTCCTTTCACCTTCCTTTTCTCCTATTTTCCTTTATTTCTTTAATTAATTTCCATTTATTGCCTTTTTCCTTTACGAATGCCCTTTTCAATTTCCATAGCCATTAATTAACCAAAAGTGATACCCACTTTAATGTTTGCCCACCATTCAACTTGGAGTGTCTCCCATGACCTTGGTCTTATTTTATGTACATGGAAATCAACCTAGAGAAATTATATATGCATTCAAACTTCAAGAGAGAAAGAACCATGATTCTTATGAATAGTTTTCAATGAACATGCCATGTCAATCACATTTCAAAATGTAGCATACTCATAAAATTAACATAATATCAATCACAGACTCATACCAACAAATCCCCAGAACATAGATAATTAATCAAACACACCACACAATTGATTCCTCTAGATAAATCATATACCGAATGCACCTAATTGTACTAGAATAGAGTGCAAAATAACATTACAATCAAATAGATTCATATCCTCAAGTTCCATCAACATGAATCGACCTCTATGGGCATAGGTTCACAGAACATAGGAGACAATACAATCCAAGTATTTTTCTCAATCCTTACTCCGATTAGAAGAAAAATTAAAACTTAAATTGCTTTACTCGTAAATGATCTTCTCACTTGAATCAGGAACCATAGACTTTGACTACACTTTCATCGCAGAAAATTAGATTGGCATATAGTTGCACAAGATCATATTGGCATATGGTTGCACTAGATCAAATTGGTATACATTCACACCAAATTTGATTGACATATAATTGCACCAGATTAGTTTATTGGCCCATAATAATAAAAAACCATTGTGACACAGTATACTAAGATTGTTATGTGGTAGTAAAACTAACATCAGGAGAGCATGATATCTTCATGGATAAAACACATTGAAGAAGAACATATTGATAGACTATGTGTTCATATGCATCATTGTGTTACAAGCCAAGCATAAAGATTGAATCTAAAAGATAACAATAAAAAACTTAGTCATCATCCTTTTTCTTAATGTAGCATTTCAATTCTCAGTTTGTATTTCAAAAACAATATAAATTGACCTTGTTGGAGAGCAAAGGACAATAGACAAAGGCTTGAGTTTAAACTAATGCCGATTAGAGGAAATTTCAACTCAAAAATAACCACCTAAGAAAAAAAATTAAAATTTCATAAAATAGTTCCATCTAGACAATAATTTAATATATCAATTTTATTATTTTACTTTGATTGTAATTACCTAAATAAATGTCACATCTATCAAAATATATTCTATATTTAAATTAATTTATTAGCACAAGATTTAATAAAATGTAAATTAAAAAGGTAAATTTAAAATTTAAATTTAAATTAACTTTAACTTTAACTATAAATTACCCAATTTAAATTAAAAAAGAAATTTAAAATTAAAATTAAATTAAATTAAATATACTTTATCAAAATAACATTATATATATATATATATAATATTAATTATATATATATATATATATATATTATTATATATATATATATATATATAATTATATATTATATTAATTAATTATTAATACAAATTAATAAATTTAAATTACCCAAATAAATGCACTTTTATCAAAATAGCTATATATACATATTTTATATTTAAATTAAATTATTAACACAAAGATTTAATAAATTTTAAATTTAAAAGTAAATTTAAAATTAACGAATTAAATTTAAAAATTTAAATAGTTATGCATCATTAAAAGCACACTCAACCATATTTAACCCTTCATTTAAAATATTTTTCGATATTATAATTTTTATAGAACAAGATATTAATTTTATTTTTAATATTTAATGTAGTTCTAGGTCACTTGGGCACCATTCATGCTTAAGGTAGGTAAATTATATTATTAAAAAAAATTCGGTGCTTAGTCACACCTGTATCTCTTTTGAATTTTAAAGGATTTTGATTGGCTTGCATATTATGACATGAAAATTCAATGTTAACTTTTTAAAATCAAATTTCCTCTAATTAGTATTCACTATTTGTTTTTATATAATATTAGGCAATTAATGTGTATTCAATATCATTAAGAGTAAAGTTCCTGTGTTTTTCTAAGCTTTGTGCAATCACTTGGAGGCCCCCCTAGTGGACATACGACATTGTCTATAGTATCAATTTCTTACTGTCTCACAATTCATTTATTTCCATGTAAATTTGTTGCAATGTTTTGTTAGAACATTGTTCTAGGTACTCTATTTCAATTCTAATTGTCATTCTATTCTTTTATAGAATATAACAAGCGCTTGAAAAACTTAAAAAAAAATATATTTCATTCATGCATTGAAGGATTTCATTAAACTAGATTTTCAATTCATGTTCATGCTTTTCTAGAACATGATTTACAAAGACTTCATAGGTTAAGTTTATATGCTTTCATAGTAGATAATTTTCAATGATTTTGTAGACAAAGTTTGCCCACTTTCTTAGAGTGTATTTGTATGCTTTCATAGATTATCACCTCATATTTTCATAGTTTAAGAGTACTTGATTTCATAGAACAACTTTTGAATGCTTCTTAGAGTAAATTTCCCTGCTTTCATAAAATAGATTTCCATGTTAGAGTAAATTTCCTTGCTTTCATAAGATAAATTCATATTTTTTCTTAGAGTAAATTTTCATGCTCTCGTGGATAAAATTATCATGCTTTCCTAGAATAGATTTATGTGATTTCATATATTAGATCTATATTCTTTCACAAAATAATTCTACATGCTTTTCTATAATACGATTTCCATGTCTTCTTGGAATAAATTCATTTTCTCTTAGATTAAATTTCAATGCTTTCTTAGAATAAGTGCTTATTTGTTTTCTTAGAATAACATTTTCATTTCTTTCAAAGAATTATACTTTATTTCATGATGATTCATTTACAGTAGAATTAGAAGCTAAATTCTTAGAATACACTTTGTTGTATACTTCATAAATTTACCTACCTAGATTGATAATTTAATGTAATGGAATTTAAAGCATAATTAGATTGATCGACATTTTTGGCACATCACTGGGGAATTTTACATGGGATTTAGCTTTTAATTTAGTTTGTTCTTTAAATTATGCAACTCTGGATAGGAGGAAGGGTAATAAGAGAGGTAAGAACTTATGCATCACATTACGAGGTTCCTCCTAACCCTAATTGTTGAATTTCATTTCATTCTTAGTTGCATTCATTTTTAGTTGCATAAGTTAAACTTCATTCATTTTAGAAAGCATGTATAGAGAAAGAAATTCTAGAGGTAATTTCATTAGAGGACGAACTTCAATTCCACAATCACCTACCACCTCCACCAGTTCACGTGGTGCAATAAGAATCACATCACCATCCACATCACAAATTCCTACTTTTGGAGGTAGAAGAAGATATCCCGAAGTACAAAGATAAAAAACTGGAACTATATAGGAGCTAACTTATTCAATAGAAGCAATGGTAGAAAAACCAACATCTTCAATTGAGGAAGTCATCATTCTTTCTTAATAACAACTTGTTGCACAAGAACCTGAGATACCTACCATAGGAGAAGAAGAAGGAGAAGGAGAAGGAATCTTCTTTGGAAGACTGATGATTGAAGAAGGGGATCCAATTGAAGAACCATATTATCTCAATTGCAAAAAGTGAAGGAGACTCATTTCCTCCTCCCAATAAACATGAAAGAATATTGGGAAGAGGAGGTGAAATACAACCACTTGGAGGTGGTCAAGGAGGAAGATGATGACCACCTCTTGGATGTGGAAGAGGTGGTAGAGGAGGTAGAGGAAGAGGAGAAGATGGAGAGGATGAAAATGAAGAAGATAGTTATGTATTTCCCATATAGGACACTGATATGAATACCAACATGAGAATATCTCTCCATTTATACTTCCAAATGTCCATGGTATCAGATCATAAGATATGGAAACTTTTTTTTTTTTGTAAACTTGGTAGTCCTTTCACTATTTATATTAAATGGCCAAAATCAAGTTTTCCACTTGTTCTAGGTGGCCTCAACCTGCCTGTAGGAAACCAGGTTGGCCACCTGTCAGCATTAAAATATGTCCAAAATTTGAATAAGTTTTTCTCTATCAGTCTAACAACATTATCCATATTAACTATACTGTAATTCAACTTTAAAAAGTAAAAGATCATCATCACGGATCATAAACAAAATGTATCTAGATCACTATTTTACTCCTCATCCGAGGATATCACAGGGGCTAGGGATTTTGCACTGGAACCCAACATCTCACTTCTCTTCATATCCTGTGGATTTTGTTCAATCCTTCCTCGTGCTAAGTTATTTCGATAAGTTTGGATCTAGACTGTCGCTATCTCCCTTAGTAGCTCTGCTCTGATGGGATCTTTCTCCTTAGTGTTCTCATGTACTTTTGAGCCTTTGCTTATTATCTGTTCTTTGTTGAGAATCATGGCCCGACCACCACATTCTTCATGACCTAGTATTGCTGGGTCATTTGTCTGAAAAGTGTGTGTCGTCTGTGGGAGTTTCCTAGGTCATGAACCATGTCCTCCCATTCTTCCTTGGGAATGTATTGGTTTTTTATATCGTCATTTAATTATCTCTCCCGCTCTGAGCTTAGGTTGGTTTCCCTCTGTGTTCTTTTTACCTGTGTCTCTCTTGCCCTTCCCGGTCGCTTCTTTTCCATCTCTTCCCATGTTGTCTTCATCATTATTTCTATTGGCTCCTCTCATTTTGCTTGCCTTCACTCTGTAATGGCTGTAGTTTATGGTGAAACATATGACATAACCATAAAAAGTATCAATATTTTGTTGGTGTAACACCCAATCAATTTTACAATTAACTGATCCATATTTGATATCCCGCTCAAGACCAGGTAGCCTGAGATTTCTTGAGGTTTCTTCCAGCTTTCCCCCTATCCTCTCATGGTTTGGCTCTTTACTGACCCTCACTTCTTCTTTTCTCTGGTTAGTCTCGCTCCATCGGCCATCACCCAGATGGTTCGACAGAGACATCCTCACAGGGCCACCACTAGGGTGGTCTGTATTGCTATTCTGGTCATCGCGAGGAAGCTTAACCATAGAGAGCCTATCAGAGGAACTAGACAGTAGGACCATGGTCCTGGTTTGCGTTGCACCAGGTAATTTCCTTCCCTTCTCACTTTTCTCTATATTCTTTGTTTTAATTAACTCTCTGTTTTTCCTCTCAGTTTTGCTTGAGGAATTCCCTGTAGGATTCTCAAGGGCCACGATATCTCTTCTTTCATCTCTATAAGTCTCCATGGTGGATTCCTCTCTATTCCATATGCTTGCAACATCTCCTCTGAGTCTCAGGCACCACCTGGTTGGAGTGAGATTCCTCAGACCAACATCCTTTCCAGGTTCGATCTTCTCTCCTCAACTTTCTCCTTCCCCTCTAAGCACCTTCTTTAGCACCATGGTTTTAATTCTTTTATATCTCCTTAAGATATCTAAAATCTTAACCTAGCCGGGGTTCCAGGAGTTCCCGGAATCGACTCTTACTGAGTCCCTACCTATCCTGGGCACCTTCCCAAGTCTTATAAAATTTGGCATCCCTATTATTCTAAGGTTTAGGGAAAAAGAGAGACATACTGACTACCAGAGATGGTGCCACTGCAATCCCCGAGTTGCATCATCGTTCCTTTACTACCTTTCTTCGCTTATGTTCTCATTCTCGCCTTCTGCATGTTACTACCAACTGACTCTCTGCCCATTTGTTTTATTCCCCTTCCCATTTTGTCTATCCATGTATCTACCACTTGTCCTTCACATTTACTCGCAACCCTTTTCCCTAAGCTTTCACCTTAGGATGGTGACCCTCCATCCCTTCTCGCTCTAGCTCTCATTAACTCACGCTTTCTTCCGACTGCTCTTTCCACGCATCCTCATGTATTGTCTTGCCACTTACTGGCATCATTCTACCCGCACTCCCACTGGCCCCTCTACCGTCCTCGCTATCTTTCATTAACACCTCCATCAACCATCTATCGGGGCTTACTCCTTCCCTGCCCTATCCATCCACCTACCCTTCCCACTATCCTCTCCCTCCACTTCCCAAATTTAATCCTGTCCTTGCACTCGTGTGGACAGTGTCTGCCATTTCCCTATACCATCTATGCTAGCCCACCTCCTCTACATTGCTATACCCCGATCAGGGGTTCTCCTCTTGCTCTTTGTCTTTCTCTAGTCTTCATTAAATTTTCCATTTCCTCCATTTTTGATAGCTCTTTTGCTTTTATATCTAAGTTTCTGCCTACCTAGACACATCCACAATTTGCCATATTGTCTACTGCCACGTTGCCCATCCTTCGGAAATGTGTTGGGATGATGTATCTTACTTGTCGAATTAACTTACTGATCTCTTGGACTAGCCAAGCAGTTCTCCAACTTGGGCTAATATTTTCCTACTATGTTCCTTGTTGTAGCTTCTTCACCATTTCAATCACCATTTTCGAATCTCCTTCTACCTGTAGATTTCGGAATTGTTCTCTTATCGCAATTTCCAGTCCCCTTTTCAGAGCATGAAGCTCTGCTTCATTGTTGGTTGCATTCCCACAATCCATAACATAGAATCTAAGTGTCTTCCCCTTGTCATCTCTGAATAATCCACCTGTCTCTGCCTCTCCAGGGTTCCCTTTTGCAGCCCCATCAAAATTTAGTTTGATGAATTGTTTTTGAGGCCTTTTATAGTGATTTTCCTCCTCTCCACTAAAGGTATGGTGCTTCCACGAAGATGCATTCAGCATATTGGGTTTCAAGTTAAAACTTTTCATAATCCTTTCTTCTTGTGGGTTAGTTTTCCAATCTTCCTCGTACCATTTCTCTGCCAATATTGTCTCTCTTATGTTCTAGGTTATCTGGTTCCATTTTCCTGCTTCTATTCTTCTTTATTCTTTGAAGATCAGGTTGTTTCGTTCCTTCCATATAGCCCACGGGACAAACCCTAGTGAAATTCTCCAAGCTCGGTTTAGACTGTATTTTGGCAAGGATTTTTCCACCAATTATCTATTTTGTCTTCATGTTATTTGGAATCTTGTCATTGAATTCAAAGAGTTGATTATGTTGTTTCCACAAGTTATCACTATATCTACATGTATTGATCATGTGCTCCATTGTCTCGATCTGTTCTCGACATAAGTAGCATATCGAGGGTCCTTGCAACCCTTTTTTTTGTAGTTGATCCCATGCCAGTGCACAGCCATGGCACAAGATCCACATAAAGAAAGCGACCGTCGGCCATGTCTTTTCTTGCCATATGTTTCCCATGTATTTGTCTCTTAATGCCTGAGATGTTCTACTTGTAGTTGGTAACCCTATTTGATTGTGAACATTCCTTTGATCCTGTAGCCCCATCTTAGTATGTATGGCCTTCTTTTTTTGTTATTTTCTTGGTTGCCATTTCATTTTCATATAGCTTCCACTGGGGTGTTTCCGACCAGTCCTATTTTCATTTCCACTTTCTCCAGTATTCTCCTGGTTCTATGCACCTGAAGTTTTTAACTGTCTTTTCACCATGGAGGTTAGTATATTGGTGGACTTCTTCTAGATGGGGCTTGTTGTTTAGTTTTTCTCTGTTGCCACGCTTCTTCCCAGAAATTGGATGTGTCGCCTCCTCTGATTTCCCAGAAGCTGTGATTTTTAATCAGATTTTTGTTGTCTGCATCTAGGTTCCATATCGCTGAACCTTTCTTATCGTCTTGGATTCTAAACTTTCCTTCTAGAGACCTAGGCATGTCATACTTCCTTTCCCATAGCTGTTTCCATAGGTCTACCCCTCCCTGGATCCATCTCCACCATAATTTTTCTCCCAAAACCTAATTCAGTATATAGGGATCTCGGAGTCCTAGGCATCCTTCTTTTAGTGGTTTACTAAGCCAGTTCCATGATAGAAGCAACCATTTATTTTCCGTTCTAGGTCCTTGCCATAAGAAATTTTTGAAGATATATATCGTATTTTGGCATACTGTTTTGGGAGTCACTTGACTGGTGAGTTGGTATATCGGGTTATATTGTAATATTGATCTAAGTAGTATTATCTGACTTGGCATATTCAATGTTTTGAATGTCCATTTATGCATCTTTCTTTGGATTTTCCCCAACAGGGGTTTCCAGTTGGCCACTTTGTTTTGCTGATCATTTAGCTGAATTCCTTAGTATTTCGTGGGGAAATTTCCTATTATGAATCCCATTACTCTTGCTAAGAAGGCTTGTGAGGATGATATTGTGTTGAAGAAAAATATATCAAAATTATCTTTGTTTATCTCCACCCCTGAAGCGCTAGTGAAGTCTGTGAGAATTTCCTTAATTTTATTGGCTTCCTTGAGTAATGCCTGTCCATACATAAGTATGTCATCTACAAATTTTTGGTGGGTTAATGGTAGGTCATTCCCCCATAGTCTTAGGCAAGTATATTGTTCACTTATAAATTTCTCCTTTATGTACCTTCCAAGGCCTTATGTTGCTAAGATAAACAAGAAAGGGGAAAGCAGGTTGCCTTGCCTGAGCCCTCGGGTTGCGTTAAATGCCTCTATAGGAGGTCCATTGAGCATAATTTCTAGAACTAGGGTTGTTACCATCAACATTATTTAGCTTATCCATCTTGCATCAAAGGCAAATGCCTTCAATATTCATTGTAGATAATCCCAATTCAGTTGATCATAGGCTTTTGCCAAGTCTAGTTTAACTAGAATTCCTTTGGTTTTTTATTTTTTAATGAGTGAATTGCCTCTTGTGCCACCACTATGCCATATGTTATTTTTCTTCCTTTGAAAAACCCTGTTTTCTCCTAAGATATCAACCCAGGTAGTATAGGTTTTAAATGGTTTACCATAATTGTAGCCATAATTTTGTATATGATATGATAGAGTGCTATTTGTCAGAACCCATGCGGTTCTTCCAAATGCTCGATCTTCGGGATCAAGGCCAAAAATGTTGAATTCAGGGTCAAGTGCATTCTTTTGGTACACCTGGAATCCTCCACAAATTTCACTATGTCTTCACCTAGGAATGGCCATGTTGCTTGGAAGAATTTGGCTATGAATCCATCTGGCCCTTGTGCTTTGTTCCTCGCCATATTCCTAATTATATCTTCTACCTCTAATTTAGATATTTCTCTTAACAGAGCCATGTTTTGGTCTCTACTCAACACGTTGGGGATGTGCTGTGTGATTTTATTTATATTCTCCTCCCTTCTTATGTTTGGTTATGTTAGGAGCCCTTTGAAGTTTTGTACTAACAGATTCTCCATTTCTTCCTTTTGGGTGAGACGATTGCCTTGCTGATCCATTAAGGAGAAGATCCTATTCTGTTGCCTATGATATATCATTGCTTTGGAGAAAAAACTTGTGTTTCTTTCTCCTTCCTTTAGCCATTGGATTCTTGATTTTTGTTTCCATAGGATCTCTTCTTGTTGTCTTATTTCTTCCAAATTATTAATCAGCTGCCCTTCCTTTTCTGCTAGCCCTTCGCTTCTACCTTCATTAATTATTTTCCATTGTTGTTTCTTCATCTTGGTTTGGATTAACTCTTATTCCTTCTGTATGTTTCCAAATTATTCCTTTTTCCATTTCTTTATTTTTCCCTTTAAATCTTTTAGTTTGAGTTGAAAGGTATGCATATAGTTTCTCTCTACTATCTCATTCTCATTCCACCATTCCTTCATTTTTGTATTAGGGTCGGTTCTCTTAACCAAAATGCCTCAAACCTAAAGTGTCTATTTTGGTTTCCTTGAATCATTTCTACTTTGATTCTAATAAGCCAGTGGTCTGACCCTAGACATGGAAGAATTGATGCTTCATAGAATATATCTTTGCCAGTGAAGTGTTTTATTTCCAAGAATCTATCCAATCGAGAGGCTATCGATCTACTCCTTTCCTTCTATTGTTCCACGTATATTTTCCGTTTATAGTTGGGATGTCCACTAAATTTAGTTCTTCATGTATATCTCTGAATTTTTCCATTTCCGTCTCTTCTCTTCACAATCCCCCTCTTTTCTCCTCTATTGATGTTATCAAATTGAAGTCCCCTGCTACCAGTTAAAGTTTTTCTTTGTGGAGTTGGCTATGCTTCTTTATTTGTTGGAGGAAATTTTCTTTTTCCACTAGAATGTGAGGGTCATATACTACAGAGACTAAGAACCATTCTCTGTTTCCAATTAGGCGGAACCGCCCTATGAGGATTCTCTTCATATATAACCAATAGTCCACTGTGATCTCTGTTGGGTTCCACAGTATTACTATACCTCCCGCACTACCTCATCTATGGTCATGCATTCATACCTTAGTTTTATTTTACTTAGTATATCTTCCATTCTCCCTCCTGTAACTTTTTTTTCTTGTAGCAACATGAGTTGGGGATTTTCTTTTCTTAGTCTCTCAGTTAAAGGTCTCTACTTGCCTCTACTATTGAGGCCTCTTATATTCTAGGATGTAATTATTATTGGGTTACTTTGTTTATTTGATGGTATATCGCTGATAGCAGTACCACCCTTCCTATATTTACCAACATTTCTCCCATAATCTGTATAGATTCCTGTAGGCTTCTTCAACCTCTTTTATTTCCTCTAATTTTATTTGAGTATTCTTGGGAGTTGTCCTGATGCATCCCCAATTGTTCTGCCATCCCCACCTATCCCTGCCCTTTCTTAGCTTGATACTACTGGAATGTTTCTCTGTATAATGTTTTTTGGACTTATAGAATGAATCTTTCATCTAGGTGTCTCCATTCATTTAATAGTTTTCTCAACACCTCTTCTTCCATGCTTAATTTTTCTCCCTTACTTGTATCAATTCCCATTGTGGTGTTTTCCATTTTCTCTCTGTCTTCTTTCTCCTCCTTGTTACACAAAATTTTGTCATTGTCCCTATACTCTCCATTCCTTGATCCTGGAGGAACTCTATAGTGAACCTCGTATGCTTTTCCTTAATGAAGAAACTCTCATTGTGTCCCTCCTCATGAGCAGATCATTTCCCTTTTGCACCATTTCCCTTGAAACTTCTGTTTTGCCCAGTTTACAAGAACGACGCTAATGGAATTTGTCACCCTCATGCCGATGTGTGGATATTAGCACTACTCCTCACATCGACCGAGTGGCTGAGCTATGTTTCAGTTGTTCTAGTCCTGTTATGGAAAGTTTTTTAAATTAGAGCCAAAGCTTCCAGCTCTAGAAGTTCTGTAACGAAAATCTAGTAAATGGTTTGGCTGGATGGGGTCGAGGATGACAGTTTGGGATCCTTTCCCCTATCATGATGGAAATACCTCAAGGGATAAGTCCTTCTCCAATGAGAAGAGGATCCATCTCCCATCCATATTTCCTATATAAACCTCCCTTCTTCCCAAGCACAAGCTAGTTTTTGGGTGAGTGTGAGTATTATAGTCACAGAGTGTTGATGCTATTTTGGTTTAGAATAGACAAGCAAGCTATTACTAGTTGTATCTATCTAGTTGTGTAAGAAGAAGTGTGTTTTGGTTTGGAGTGAAGCCTAAATGGAAGAGCTTTAAAACTATTGTTGTTTGAAGCCATCGTGGAATACTAGCAGAAGTGTGTGGGAACGTGGTCTTGTTAGAGGAAGATTGCAACGTCAAGATGAATAATTGTAATCTCTCTTTGATATTAATATATGCAACTATCGATTGATTTCCTACATGTTTTGTAATATTACATACTCATGTCTTAATGTTTCTTGACTTGTTAAGTAGGTTGAATTACAATTTTTCTATTATTATGATTGCATGTTGTTGTTGTTTACTTGTTTCAAGAGCTTGAAGAAGGAAGCGAGAGATTGTTGGAGCAGCAAGCAAGAACATCATCAAGTAGGATAAGTGACCAAGAGGTAGGCCCTCTTGATTGATTCTAACCTAAGGAAATATTCCATAGAATGTATCTATTATGGCTAGACCCATTATCGGGCTAGAGGAATTCGTTCATGTCCATGCTTATAATTTTACTTCAATGCAGATTGGTGACTCCATTGGGGATCCCAATCCTTTTGTTTGTCTTGGATCTCATGATTTTGTGAGAAATTTTCTAGTTTCATGTTTTCCCTTTGGTTCTATTTATTTTCTCTTGCTTACTAGCCCAAGTCTAAAATTCATAGTAGTAGATTTGGTCCCCATTTTGAATTTTTTTCGTGCCGACCAGCTTTTGGCACTTGTTTTCAATTAGGCAGTCGCGCCAATACCTGTAAGTAAAGATTAGGGCTTGCCCCCAATATTAGCTAGTGTGTTCTGCTCCTGTGGTTTTGACCCCGTAAGATTTTTAGACCATTTTCTCCCTGATTAGAAAACTACTTTTCATTTTGTTTTGTTTCCTTGTTGGCTTGTCATCTTTCTATTTGATTGATTGAGTCATTGAGTGGACAGCGAAACTAGGGCTTCTAGTTGGTCGCCCATTCAGTAGTTTGTGAACTAACTAAGTCAGGTTGTAGGTGTGTTTACTCTTTGCATTTGTTTTTGGTCCTTTTTATGACTTTGACCTCTTTTATCACAAGTTTGAAAACGTTTCATTTACTAGCTTGAACGTTCCTTTTCCATCATAGATTACATTGTTGGCCTTGTGTTTGGTAAAGTCAGTGTTTCATTGATCTGAATGAACTTCTCTTTTCATGTTTTCATCTGTTTGAAGAGATTATTTTATTGAGAACTTTCTCATTGAAATATTGTATGCGAAAAGTTTGTTTCACTGTTTCATGAAAAAAAGTATGAAATTCTAGCTTGTTGCATCATTATATTATGATGATTTGCATCTTTTGAAAGAGTAGAATTGCATTAGCTTTTGATAAAGGAAGAAATTTTTTTGCTTTTGAAAGGACAAATAGATAAGTGCTTATCAGGAAATTAGGAATTGGAATGCATTTTTCATTAGCTTATTTTTTGAAAAAATAAGGTAGTAAAAGATCATTTTGTTTTCAGTTTCTTGAATGTTTGCATTTGATTGAGTAGTTTCTACCCTCTCTAGTGTAGGCATTTCATTGAATTGAAAGGGTCTTGTCTTATTTAGTTGCATTTGAGGTTTTTTCAAGTAGCATCGCTAAGACCTAAAAATTGAAACTTAACTCAAGACCAACTTTAAAATGAATTCAATTCAACTAAGGTGCATTAGACATTAACGATCATATCTAGAAGGTCTAGGCTAGAGACGTGTTCCAACATCTTTAAACCTAGCAGTTGTCGTTAGCTTTAGCATGAGACAATGCTAGTATGGATTTGTGCTCCGCATACCATCGAGTATATAATGGGAGACCCCACTAGGCTGCAATCCTTTTATCCTTAGGAAGCTGAGTCGGATGCCTTGAAAATGTAACACACTGAACACAACATTCGAGGAGATTTCCTACTCGTACTTCTTGGTTCACCATGAGTTATTTTGCAATTCATGGTTGCCTAGTAATCTTATTTACCTAGAACATCCAGAGTATTCATTTGATATTTTTAACTCATTAAACTTAAAAAATCATTCGAGCACTTATCCTTTTGAGCTCATTTCCAATCGCAAGTGATAGAGTCATCTTTGTTTCTTTCTCGACTCTTAAAAAATGAAAGAACATCAGTATTTTATGCGTCTTAATAATTGGTTGCCCATGATCCAAAACATCTTGTTAGTCTTTTTTACCAAATCGTGAGTTCCCTTAAAAGGACATTTTAAAGCCTTGAATTCATTTGTTCCATTGACTAAGACAAGGTCATCATGGCTGAACCATCTGGTTCACCCAATTCCTCTTCCTCTCATCTGTTTGAAATATTGTCTGAGGAGTCGTTTCCTGAGTTATCAAAGTCACTCGAGGACCAAAATTTTGAACTCACAATTTTTTTGAGCATTCAACCATTGTCATCTCATCCTTTGCCTACTTTTGATACAGGGTCATCTACTGATCTTAGCCTGGAATCTTTGGACAATCCCATTCGAACTCTAGAGAACTCACCAAACACTGACAATCAGCTTGGATTGGTTATCTATCCTCTGAACCCTTTGTTTGACACTGTTGAGATATCACCACAGCGTCCTTACAGTTGGTACAACCAGTTGGGTGTTCCTTTGGAACTATCCCCTAGTACATGTTCGGCCATTCGTCATCTTTTGTTTTCAAACATGGAACCTGAAGGCGATGCTCCAGTCACATCTCTAGATGAGTCCGAAGTTTCTACTACACACACTCTTGAAGGGGAAGAATTGCAATTGCAATTTCCTCCTGAGGTTTTCCCTTTTTTGGAAGGTATTCCTGCCAGTTTTCCACTCGACTATGTGTCTTTGGGGCACTTGGTTTTAGGCACACCTAGCGCCTCATCACTCTACCATAATCCTGTATGGGTGTCAAGCATTAGGCCTATGTTAGGTCTGTTCATCATGATCATGAATTCCCAGCAAGATGTTATTTCAGTCCCAGTGAAACCCACTTGTTCTAAATACTCTTGTATCATCGATCCCAGTTACACGTCAATCAAAACCGAGAGTTTCAAACATTGTCTCTGTTAGTTCCTTTGTCCCATTAGTCAGTGGCCAGATTGTGCCACCGCTTGGGGGGTAGAACTTGAATGTTTCTATGGTGTGAGGTGCCACTAATGTGAGCTGCTCACAAGCTCACATTCTTGGTATAAACCAGCCCTCTTCTGGTATTATTTATAACCTTGTTGATCCTACTAGGTCAAGCAATGTCTAGTAGCAACAAGTTCAGAATCTTGTTGGTCTGTCTAGACTAAGAAATGTTCAGTATCAGTAGCCCTATGGGGCTCACGTCCAATACCAAATTCCTTACATTCCATATGGTTCTCAAGGATTAGTTAATCAACCTTACACCCTCCAATTTGAGCAGTACATTCAGCCTCGCTAGGCCAGATTCAATTCGGTAATTTCCTGGGCATTGTTCAGGTACCCTTGCAACAGCAAGGACAACCTTTACAACAACTAGGGCAGCCTTTGTTACTGCAAGGGCAACCTTTGTTGCAGCAAGGACTCTTCACACAACAGCAAGGGAAAATCATCCAGCAGCAAGGTCACCTGCAAAAACTGCAAGGTCAATACTTACAATAGTTGCATCAAGTTGTGCAGTAGTAGATGCAATATGCTCTGCACACCTCTCAAAACATACCCTCATAGGGTCAACATCTACAAACCCAGGGAAAAATTTTGCAACCACAAGGTCAAACCTTGCAACAGAAAAACCAACAAGGGAAACAACAACCCTTGTATACATACCAACAAACTCAACCCTTGCAGGGGCAGGGTCAAGGTCAAGTCCTATATCAACAGGCTCAAAACCCTCTTATCCTAGGTCAACAGTTTCAGAATCTTGTTGCCCAAGGACACCAGGTAGAAAACCCCTATGTCCAAGGGCAATAAGTCTATCAACCTTATGCCAAAGGACTGCAAGTCCAGAATCCTCTTGTTTAGGAACAACAGGTTCATCGGCCATATGTTCTAGGACAACAAGTCTGATATCCATATGTCCAAGGTCAACAGGCTTAACAATCCTTTTAACCCATACATTGCCTATTAGCAACCTATTCCTTGATAGTTTCAAGGTATTCAAGGTCAAAATCCTCCCTATGGTCAAGGTAATTGCAATGGGGGTAGCCTCAGATGCCATATGGCCAAAATCCCCCACTATGGGGCCAAAATCCTTACCAGCAAGGATGGGCCCCTCCCTACGGGCCCACTTATCGACCTCCCATGCCTTTTAACACACAATTAATTTTCTTGGCTATACTTGAGTTGCCATATGTATCACACCTTATGAATGATCTGGTCCTTCATTCGCCGTACTGGCCTCTGATGTTGTCCAAGATACCAAGTGATTGCCCAAAGTTTGATGGAAAAGCTCAAGAAGATCCTCAGGCCCATGTGATGACATATCACCTCTGGTGCTCATCGAACTTGTACATGGATGATTCCATTCATCTTCATCTTTTCCAATGTACCCTCACAGATGTTGCAACGAAATGGTACATCGAGCTACCTCAAAGTACTTACCATGAATTTTTTAATTCTTTAGCCATGGATTTCCTCATGCATTTTCAGTTGCCAGTCCACTAGGAAACTAGCACCTATTTTCTCACACCACTTAAGCAAGATACTACGACACACATCTCTGATCACGTCCATGAATGGAGACATAGACATTGCCTGATCAAATTTGAGATTGCTGGTCAGTTGCTCATTGAATGGTTTACCAAATCATTCGTGGCCCCAATTGCTCGTGATATAGCTATGGGTGGATGCATCACTGAAGAGCAAGCCATCGCTCATGCCCAGTACTTGGATCTAGTTTACTCTGAGTCTAGCACTTTATATGGGTTATTACCCAATGCTCCATGGACATCATTTGATCCCACAACATCAAAGTCACTAGTTGTTCCTCCCATTGATGGAGTTACTAGTTCAGTATCCCAGACCCCTGCTAAAACTTCTTCCAAACAGAAGTCGATCTCAAATGCTGCTCCTAATAGTCCATATCAAAATCTACCTGGCCCTGGTAAAACCTCAGAGGTCCACACTGTCCAGTCTACCATAGCGGACAAAGCCTTGAAAGGAAAAAATAAAGGCAAAGGCAAAGCTAAAGCTGATGCCTAGAAACAGGGTCCTCCCAAATCGTCTGCTGGCGAATCTTTGCAATGGAAACCTAAGTGTTACGCAGTAATTTGTCACCGTTGGTCACCGTCCTTGTCGCGCCCCCACTATCACACATTGGAGGACACATTTACGGACCTGTGACCAGTGACATAACTTGAAAACACTTGCATTGAGGCCTCCTGAGTATGAAGTTCAATAACCCTGAAGACACCCTCTGAAGATTAACCTTGGAAAATGCCTTTTTCCCATTAGCGCGGGTACACAGTATATTACCCCGCGACAATGGCTCAGTCCTTACAAAGAGGGCGTGCCCATAAGCGCTCTGTCCCAGAAGCACGGCCCGCGCCACACAAATTAGGCATGATTTTTGGCCAGCGCATGCTAGAATGTTTTTTCCCTTGCGACTCACTCAGTTCCCTGAAGGAAAAAGCCCACAAAAGCATCGGGGTTTCGGCTTTTCTATCCAAGGCAATGGCTATTATGAGACATTACCAAAACTCAGAATGTGTCCACATACAATGTATATCTCCTCTCCCTTTATCTATAAAAGCCTGTCTCCCCATAATGAACAGGCTAGTTTTTTGGAGGCTAAAGCAAAAGAGCAAACAAGCTAGTGTGAGAGGGATACTTTTTGAGCTAAAATTTGAAAGTAAGGTTATGCTGCCAGATTATTGAGAGAGAAAGTGATTTTGCAAGACGTGTCGGATTGACTGCCCACCCAGCTAGAGGAGTTTTATAGTGTCAAGCCTTAAGTGGTTGTAATTTCTTCTCTCATTTCTATTTAATGCAAAGCGACTGTCATTATGGTTTCATTCATGTGTTACATCGGTGATATGTGAATTGTATCTTGCTTGACTGGTACATAGCTGTATGGTTTTTTGGATTTTATGCTTGTTGTGGGCTATTCTTCACTTGTGCAGGTATCTATGTGCGGATAGCGACCGGCCGGAGATAGAGGATAGGAGCGACACTTCCCCCCACAACAAACAAGCGTTGGATCCCAGGTTGGTCTCCTAGATCGACTTCTAAATTATATAGCTAGGAACTTGCATGCAGCGTGATTGATTGTTGCTAGACCCCTGTGGGGCTAGTGGGATCCACCTCTGTCCGTAGAGGGGATTTACCTCCGCAACAAATTGGCGACTCCGCTGGGGAGTTTGTCTATTGATTGTTCGAGCTATATTGTCTGATTTTGTAAATCAAGGACGGAGCCTGAAGAGCGGCCAGGAAGCCTTCGAAACACTTTCGCCATGCGGAAGTGAAGTAGATCAACGCCCCTTCAGGCTATCTCCAGGTTGATTTACAAACTGGATGGTATAGGTCTTGCTTTGCATGTCTTTTTACTATCATTGTCTTATCTGAACAATTTCTTTGCCTACAGTTCTTACTATTTTTTTCATTCACTGGCTCTGTTTAGTTCTTTTTCTTTTTTTTATCTAAGCAAGCTCGCGCCAGCGCGCTTTTCGTCTGGGCAATCGCGCTACTGGGTGCGATCTGCTTTCATACAACCCGCGCTACACTCTGGTTAGCGCGGGTTTCAGGCTCACAGTCGCGCCTCTGTATTTTTTGCCTGTCAGTTCCCTGCCAGCGCACTTTTCCTCTGAACAGTCGCGCTACTGGGCGCGATCTGCTTTCGGACAACTTGCGCTACACCCTGTTTAGCGCGAGTTGCAGGCCCACAGTCGCGCCACACTGGTTAGATTTGTTTATAAGCATGTTGGTCAGCCTCTGTTGCTTGGATCTGGTTTTTTGCCTTGTGCATGTCCTCCGAGAGTCTGTTAGATTGACAGCTGGCTGGTGGTGTCTCGTCCTCCGAGTGTTTGCCATTGCTTTTTCGACTTCACATTTTATTGTTTTTGTGTTATCGAACCTCCCGTAGATTGACGATTTATATACCCAGCTCTGTTATCATCAGATTTTTTATCTTCTCCTAGTGGTTATATCAGCTTTTGCACTTCATGTTGCAAATATCTCGCTTGTAGCCCACTCATTTTTCCTTGTTTTCGTGAGAACCCAGCTTGCATGGTTGCATGAAATTCTCGTTTTTCTTTTGCCTTGTTAGGTTGTTGTGTTTTGTTTCGAAAAACTGGCTATTAGTTTCTTTAAAAGCAATTTTCCGACAATGAACATCTCTTGAAAGCTTTACGTGCATCGTCATTTTTTTTTTAAAAAGAGAAAAGAAAAAGGTTTATTTTTTTTTTATCATTTAGTCATGTTGTGGTAATTCCTTTTGTTTCAAAAAAAAAAAAAGAGTTTTTCCTTTCTTATCGATTAGCTGCATTAGAATTATTTGGACATCGTTTTGTTTACATGAACCTCTTCGCTCTCCTATAGCTAGTTTTCATCCAAACAAAACGAATTCAGTTTTTCATGTAGTTGCATTTAGTTTCTTTTTCGAGAGAATACATTCGCTAAGGCCAGCAAACCGAAACTTAATTAAAAGATCAACGTAAAATTTTTTTCAATGAACCTAACAACGCATTGGAATCTAACGCTTATACTTTAGAGGTCTAGGCTAGAGACGTGTTCCGGCGTCGTTAAGCCTGGTAGATTATCGTCGAGTGGTTGGGTGATTCCTCCACGGTGAAGCGATAGGTACCAGTACGGACTGTGCTCCCACGTACCGTCGCGTATATTTTGGGAGACCCCTATAGGATTACAACCTTTTTCCTTAGGAAGCCGAGTCTGTCGCCCTACGGACCGTAATGCATTGAACACAGCATTCGGAAAGATTGACTACAGTACGGAAAGTCCTTGGTGATCTTCTGATCGCTAAGGTGTATAAGCAGTTTTACGGTTCGTTTGGCACACCCTCTTGCTTAGATTTCCAGAGTAGTCAGCTTTTGATCCTTTTCAGACTGTCAAACAGAAAAGGTGTAAGCGAGCAGCTTGTCACTTTGTGCTCGAAAAACATTCGAAGGAGACTAGAGTCAACTTTTTGTCCTTTTCTCGACTCTCTAAATATGAAAAGGTCACATTAAATATCTTAATAATTTATTTCGACCGCGATCACATTGCCCATTTAGACTTTGAGTGCGATAGTTTGGCTAGGACTTCGTCTTTTCATGGCAAGCCTCCCGGGTTTCATCAACCTAGCTCCCCCACCTAGCGGGGATGCTGGTCGTTTCCCTTCTTCTGGAAGTGCTAGTACCCTCTATATGGCAACGCTAACCCTCCCAGGGTTAACTGTTGGGTTACCAATTTGGCTTTTTC
>APFE030470251.1:48856-86391 GCA_000404065.3 Pinus taeda | reverse complement strand
GAACCTCCTTTACATTACATAAATGAACAATTCTTGGATGATTCAAATGACAAAACCTCCTTTCTATATATAGGAGTCTAAGGGGTCACAATATAACGAAGCTAACCTAACAATAATAATATAAAGGCACAAAAATAATAATAGAGGGATTCTATGGGGCATAGTAATAACAATATGGACACAATAGGGGCACAAAAATATTAATAAGGGATAAAACTACAATAGTAATGGGGGCATCATTAGTATTATAGGGACCTAACACCAGATGTTGGTCACTTCTTGATTTTTGGGTCATCGGTTTATTTCCATGTGACCAAAGATGCACGGAAGAATATTGATCCCACAAAATATTTGGGGATATATGTGGGGTATAATGATACTCCCCAAAACTATGAGGTGTACATGCAAACTAGTCGAGTGACAGTGATTCGCAGTGATGTCAAGTTTGATGAGGAGAAGGTCATGCGAGTATCCCTTAAGAGGGAGCTTGAGCTACATACAGAGGAGGAAATTTTAGTTCCTAAGGTTGAGAAGCCTTAGATTGATGTGGAGCAACCACATGCAGAGGTTCTGAGAATGGAGACATCCACTTAGGGAAAGTCTTCTAGAGAGGGAAGAAAGCACACTAGAGATAATGACAAATTGTTGGATGATGCACAGGAGAATGTGGGAGCACCCTCTTCTCGTCACAGACAGAGGGGGTCACCAGAGAGGTTCACTACATACATGGCACTTATGGGTGCATGTGTTGTGATAGAACCATATTCCTTTCAGGAAGTAGTGCAATAGCTAGTTTGGGTTGAAGTGATGGTGGAGGAGTATGACTCCATAGTTCGAAATAGTGTTTGGGAACTGGTCATGAGATTGGAGGACAAGTTAGTTGTGAGCTCCCGTTGGCTTTACAAGGTAAAGGAAGCTGAATATGGTAGTGTTGAGAAGCATAAGGCTAGATTTATGGCCTGTGGATTTTCATAGGTAGAGGGGATTGACTATGATGAGACCTTTTCTCCTGTTGCAAGGTACTCATCTATTAGATCTATTTTGGCACTATATGCACAGATGGGTTGGAGTATCCACCATATGTATGTAAAGACTTCCTTCCTCAATGGCATGATTGATGAAGAGGTATACATAGAGCAGCTTGAAGGTTTTAAAACCTTGGACCATGAGTTGCATGTGTGTCAAATCGAGAAAGCATTGTATGGGCTGAAGCAAGCACCCCATGCTTGGTACACCAAGATAGATAGATACTTCAATGCATTGGGCTTCACAAAGAGTGAATTGGATGTGAACCTTTATCACATAGTGGTGGAAGGTAACATTTTGATCATTGTAATTTATGTAGATGATCTCATACTGACAGGTGATTAGAAGCTCATTAAATCTTGCAAGGAGGACCTTGCAAGAGATTTTGAGATGAAGGACATGGGGCTCATGCATTAGTTTATTGGTATGGAGGTATGGCAGGGAGATGGGGGGGTTTTTTATTTCTCAAGGCAAGAATGTCAATGAGATAATTAGGAGATTTTGCATGGATAGCAGTAAACCCATGTAGACTCCTCTAGCTAGTAAATGGACGAAGGAGGATGCTACTTCAGGGGAAGTAGTGGAAGCTATTGTTTACAGGAAACTTGTGGATTCAATCATGTATTTGGTGAACACATGACCAAATATGTGTTATGTAGTTAACCAACTTAGTCAAGCGATGGTTAGGCCTACCAAGTTGTATTAGAAGGCGGCAAATCATGTATTGAGATACCTCAGAGGAACTACTCAGTTTGGGTTGTGGAAAAAACGAACAAAGGGAGTGAAGCTTTGAGGCTTCACCGATGCAAATTGGGCGGGGAATCCATCTCACAAGAAGATCACATCGGGAGGGATCTTTAGTAGTGGGTCAACTCTAGTTTCTTAATACATCAGGAAACAATGATCATTTGCACTCAGTTTGACAGAGGTAGAGTACATGGCTTCAAGTCAAGCAACATGTGAGGCTATCTGGATTAGGAAGATCCTGGTTGGTTTGTTTGGTCAAAATATGGATCTGACAGTGATTTATTGTGATAAGAAGAGTTGTATCAAACTCTCTGAAAATCTAGTTTTTAATGATCAGTCTAAGCATATAAATATCCAATATCATCATCTCAGAGATTTTGTATTGAGGCATATCATGTTGTTAGATTGCATTCCCATGGAGAAGCAAGATGCTGACATCTTAACAAAGGTATTGCAAAGATGTAAATTCAAGTTTCACAGAGACAGGATTGTGGGAGTGGATAATCCCTTTCTTGTTGAGAGGGAGTGTTGAGAAATGGCAACAAGAAATTCTTGTTTAATTTGTCCTTGAATTAAACTATGAATTATAATAGAATTCTTTTCTCATATCAATTTCAAAATAATTAATTAATTTTAATTAACTTAATTAATTTAGGAAATTCGAATTGGAAGTCTTTTAGAAGACATATATATGTTCTCCCTAACTTTAGGAGTTAAGGATGAGTTATGAATAAGTTGTAATTAGTTAACTCATTTTTTTGAGTTAAGTCCAGTTAAATTAGTTCCAATCAGTTTCAAGAACTAATAGTGAATAAAGAGTCAGCTAGGACACTAGTGATCTAATTAGTGCTACTCTAGTTAACTAAATATTCCACCATCAGAAACTCATGCATGTTGATTCTGAGAAAGATCCAGTTGAGACTAGAGTGTAGGGACAGTGTACTATTTATTTTAGATTTTTCTAATTTGCACTGACAGTGCATGAAATCAGGAACCGATCCCTGAGGGATTGCACTATTTTTAGAGAATTTATTTCCCTTTAAATAAAAATTATTCTTCATAGGAATTACACATTGGAATAAAGACTTGGAGAGCTTGTGAATTGGCTAATATTTGGCCTTGAGCTTGCTTATGAGTTGGAGATTGAATTTATAGAGTGCTAAGATTGTTCTAAAGAGAACAACCATTGTAATTTCATCTTGATTTTCCAGATTAATACAAAACAGATAGTGGGGTTTTGAGATGTGGCTTTCCCCAGATATTTATTGTGTTATGTGACTTTGATTCTCTTCCTCTATTTATTATTGTTTTCTCGTTGTTTATGGGCTTCCGCTGTAAAGAGTAGAAGTAGATTCGTGTCTCTTGCTTTAGCAAATTTCTTTAACTTCTGAATCTATAGATTTTTCTACATGGTATTGGAACAAGATTGTTTTTTGGGTCAGGAGTTTGTAGAGAAGTTTTGAGAGTTTATATGCAAAATATTTAGAAACAAATTGAAGATTTGGATTCCTTGGGGAAAGATACCAAATAAAAAAAAATTGACCAAATTGAAGTTCGAATGAGGGAGATATCGTTGATTTAGAATCAGCTCTCTAGAGGAGATTTCGAAGTTTTAACTTTCTGGGTCATAGGTGAAAGTCGAATTTTCATACATAATTCAGAATCAACAGATGGTGTTGCATGGGTTGAGGCTTGAGTATGCCTTGGAAGGAAGCTCGAATTTTATAGACTAGATGGACAGGATAGAGGTTGTGCTAGAAGATAATGGCTTGAACGAATTCATTGATCAAGAAGTCCCCAAGCCAACAACTACGGATGCACAGAACTTGGCCGAATGGAAGATGTGTGTGGTGAAGGAAACACAGATAATCCTTGAGGGAGTTCAAGACCACATTGTCTCAAGTCTCCATGGCAAAGGAAACTCCACATGCTATGTGGAAAACATTGACAGTCTTGTATTAGAATAGTGGTGCTCAAAGGAAGTTGGCACTGAAGGATAAACTTCGTAAAATCAAGATGGAGAAAGGCGAGACGATTCCAAAGTACTTGAAGAAGTTCACTTAATGTCGGGATAAACTTGAAAGTGTTGGAATCACAGTTTTCGAGTAGGATATGGTGAGCCTTGCTCTTCTTGGACTCCCAAAGAGTTGGCATAGTTATCAGGACTCTCTCAATGGTCAGGAGAAGCTGCTAGATTGGGAATGACTATGGTCAGATTGGATGCAGGATAAGATCAGGAGGAACACCAGGGATGGCTCTTCATCAAAGACTGATGATGAAGAGAACTGTGCATTAGCGATTAAGGTGAGAAAGGGGAAAGGTAAAATTTCTCGTTCCAAATCAGATTCTTATCATGGAGGTAAGAAAAAGGACTTGTTGAAAGTTAAATGCTTTCATTGTCAAAAGATGGGTCACTTTGCTACAAATTGTCCATTGTAGAAGTCCAAGGAGAAGTCCTCAGGAGGAGTGATGGGTGAGGCTTTGGCCTCCCAATTCAAATTGGACTTTTCACTCATTGCATGCATGGTGTCTTCAATGATGGTAAGTGTATGGTACTTAGATAGTGGAGCTTCTTTCCACATGAATGGCAACAAAGATTTATTCAGTGAACTAGAGGAGAAAGATCTCAAGATGCATATCGAGATGGGTGATGATGGTAAGTATAGTGTCACTAGTGTGGGTACTATTACCTTTAAGAGGAAGCATACAGCTCCACTCACCTTGAAGAATGTTATGCATGTACCCAGACTGACGAAGAACTTGGTATTCATTACCATGCTTGAGGATAGAGGATTTGATGTGATCGTTTTGAAAGGAAAGGCATTCTTCGACACATAGCCATGGGTTAAGTAAAGAAGATAGGGATTCGAGTTCAAAATATCTATAAGATATAGCTAGAGGATTGTGTTGTGTTGAGTTCAAAAGCAGAAAAGATGTTGAGCGAGACATTAATGAGTTGTGGCACACAAGATTGGGCTACTTGCATCATGGAGTTTGAAGATATTTTAGCAAATCTCTACTGGTCTTCCCAAAGGTACGCTTGAGCAAGTTGATACATGTAAGGGTTGTACTTTGGGAAAATACACCAATTCTTCCTTTGGAGATAGAGACAGTCGAGCAGAGTTTATTCTAGAGAGATTCCATTCAGATGTATTTGGACCATTTCCGACAGTATCCATCGCCAAACACGG
Organism: Pinus taeda; assembly: GCA_000404065.3. NCBI lineage: Eukaryota > Viridiplantae > Streptophyta > Pinopsida > Pinales > Pinaceae > Pinus > Pinus taeda. Next base: position 81,427 of record APFE030470251.1, on the reverse strand, counting down.
GTATTATCTTATATTTGTAGATGACTATTCTTGTAAATGCTATTTATTTTTCATGCAGAGAAAGGATCAGAAATTCAAAAAGTTTTGTGAATTCAAAGCATTAGTCAAGAAAGAGTCTAGAAAGAAGGTTAAAGCCCTATAGAGTGATAATGATGGAGAATATGTCTCCATTGAGTTTAACAACTTCTATGTAGTGGAAGGATTAAACGAGAGTTGACGACACCTCATAACCCTCAATATAATGGGGTTGCTGAGAGGAAGAATAGGAGAATTATAGGGGCAACAAGGGAGATGTTGCATGAGTAGGGCCTACCACTACACTTGTGGGCTGAGACATGCAACTCAATGGTTTCTTTTTAGAACCATAGTCCACATTAGATACTTGAGAGTAAAACACCAGAGGAAGCTTATTCCGGTAAGAGGCCACTTCAGGATTTTTGGGTCATCGGTTTATTGCCATGTGACCAAAGTTGCACAGAAGAATCTTGAGCCAACAACAGAGTCGGGGTTCTTTGTGGGGTACAATGATACTCCCCACAACTATTGGGTATACATGAAAACCTGTCGGATGAAAATGGTTTGCAGGGATGTCAAGTTTGATGAGGAGAAGTCCATGTGAGTATCCCTTGAGAGGGAGCTTGAACTACATGCAGAGGAGGAACTTTTAGTTCCTAAGGTTGAGGAGCCTTATATTGATGTGGAGAAGCCACATGTAGAGGTTCCAGGAGTGGAGACATCCACTCAGGGAGAGTCTTCCAGAGAGGGAAGAAAGCGTACTAGAGAGGCTGATAGATTCTTGGATGATGCAAGGGAGAATGTGGGAGCACCCTCTTATTAGCATAGACAGAGGAGGTCACTAAAAAGGCACACTAGATATGTGGCACTTATGGGTGCATGTGTTGTGACATAACCATCTTCCTTTCAGGAAGCAGTGCAGCAGCCAGTTTGGGTTGATGTAATGGTGGAGGAGTATGACTCTATAGTTCAAAACAATGTTTGGGATGTGGTCCCGAGACTGGAGGACAAGTCAGTTGTGAGCTCCTATTGGCTTTACATGGTAAAGCAACCTGAAGATGGTAGTGTTGAGAAGCATAAGGCCATATTTGTGGCCTGTGGATTTTCATAGGTAGAGGGGATTGATTATGATGAAACATTTTCTCTTGTTGCAAGGTACTCATCTATTAGATCTATTATGGCACTATTTGCACCAATGGGTTGGAGTATCCGTTAGATGGATGTGAAGACTACCTTCCTCAATGGCATGATTGAGGAAGAGGTATACATAGAGCAACCCAAAGGTTTTGAAACCTTGGACCATAAGTCGCATGTGTGTAGACTCAAGAGAGTGTTGTATGGGTGTAAGCAAGCACCTCGTGCTTGGTACACCAGGATAGATAGCTACTTCACTGGGTTGGGCTTCACAAAGAGTGAAGCCGATGCGAACCTATATCACATAGTGGTGGAAGGTACGCTTTTGATCATTGTACTTTACATAGATGATCTCATACTAACAGGTGATGAGAACCTCATCAAACCTTGCAAAGAGGACCTTTCAAGAGAGTTTGAGATGAAGGACATCAGGCTCATGCATTACTTTCTTGGCATGGAGGTATGGTAGGGAGATGAGGTGTTGTTTGTTTCCCAAGGCAAGCATGCCAATGAGATCATCAAGAGATTCCACATGGAGAGCAGTAAACCCATGGAGACTCCTCTAGCTGGTAACTAGAGGAATGAGGATGCTACTTCAGGGGAAGTAGTGGAAGATATTGTTTCATGCATCTTGTGGGTTCACTCATGTATTTGGTCAGCACATGACCAGATATGAGTTATGCAGTTAACTAGCTTAATCAAGTGATGGTTAGGCTTACCAAGTTGTATTGGAAGGCGGCAAAGCATGTATTGAGATACCTCTAAGTAATTACTCAATTTGGGTTGTGGTACAGACGAATAGAGGGAGTGAAGCTTCATGGATTCATCGATGTAGATTGGAAGGGGATTCCATCTGACAAGAAGAGCACATAAGGAGGGATCTTTAATATTGGATCAGCTGCAGTTTCTTGGTACAATAGGAAATAGAGATCGGTTGCACTCAGTTTTCCAGAGGTAGAGTACATGGCTGCAAGTAAGGAAGCATGTGAGGTTATCTGGATGAGGAAGATCTTGGTTGGTTTGTTTGGTCAACAAATGGATCCAACAGCGATTTATTGTGATAATCAGAGTTGTATCAAACTCTCTGAAAATCCAATTTTTCATGATCGGTGCAAGAATATAGATATCCGGTATCATCATCTCAGAGATTGTGTATTGAGGCAGATCATGTTGTTAGATTACATTCCTACGGAGGAGTAAGATGTTGACATCTTGACAAAGGCATTACCAAGATGTAAATTCGAGTTTCACAGAGACAGGATCAAGGCAGTGGATAATCTCTTTCTTGTTGGGAGGGAGTGCTGAGAAATGGCAACAAGAAATTCTAGTTTAGTTTGTCCTTGAATTAAACTATGAATTATAATAGAATTCTTTTCTCACGGGAATTTGGAAATAATTAATTAAGTTTAATTAACTTAATTAATTTAGGAAATTTGAATTAGAAGTCTTTTAGAAAACATGTATATGTTCTCCCTAACTTATAGGAGTTAAGGATGAATTATGAATAAGTTATAATTATTTAACTCAGTTTATTGAGTTAGTTTATTTGCAACACAGCTTGGATTACTATAAATCAATTCCAAACATAAAAAAATTAGAGACCAAAATTGCATATTATTATTTATTCTTTTTAATACAACAAAACAATATTTATGTTGCATATTTGTAGGAACATATTAATGAATCATTATTTTTATTCCTCAGGTTGTTTTTCATTTTCGTTGCAGGTCTTCAATGCAAGTGTTGTTGGAATAAAAGCATTGAGATGAACGCAATGGAGGAGGTTGTACTGAGCTAAGCGTGGCCATCATTAGCCAGAGGAGTTCGTAGTGGGCAGCGTGATAGAGAAGAATACATTGTTAACAATATTGTTATTATGCTCATTTTTTTTGTGCACCAAAACTAAAATCAAATATAGTGTTTTTCGATCTTATTTTCTTTAAAAACAAAATTAAGGCCTAACAACTTTCGTTTTGTTTCATTTCTTCACTGCATTTCCTTTTTAATGGTATTATATTGTATATTTGTATGAATTTGTTGAAATACATTAAGGGCTATGTTAAATAATATATGACATAAAATTTTTATATTTCAATACATAATATTATATCATATCTATATTATAGATTTTGTATTCATGTCATTGTATATAATATCTTTGGTATTGCTTACAAATGAAATTTCTCTTTAAATCTAAGATATTTGGTAGATTTAAATATGCAAGTGTTTCATGTCTTTTTCATTTACCTTTTTATATATAATATCATGTGTTTGCAACACATTTGTATGGTCCTGGCAAAATTGTTAAATTGAGTTAATTGGTTAACTTATTTTCATTAATTTGCAAGGTTGGATTTGAGTTAAAAATGAGTTAAATAGGATTAATTTGTTAAGATAGATAATTATTTATTTGTCTTTATATATTCTTCTTAGTGTTGCCTTTGTATCGAGTGGATAAGGTTTTTCTCCTTGCTTGTATAAAGTTTATAATTAACTCATTATACAATTGATCACAGGTATGCAAGTAAGGTCGTCTTGATAGTTTTCTATCAGGGTTATTTGTTTACGTTTGTGCCAAAGACTTGTGGATCTACAATTTGTTTTGGGATTTTTGAATAAACCCCCCCATTCTAAAGATCAAATTCATTCCTTTCTCCTTCACTTAAAACACTTTTAGCTATTGACTAGAATTAGGCTATCTTTTGCTTAGTCAAGATAGGCTTCCTTTTATGTTCATTTGCATAGTGCATTTATTTTTTAAGACTCCTTGCGAAGGAGAAAACCTCATAGTGGCTTCACTAAGCCTCGGTTTCAGTCACGTTTAAGAGGTTATCTTTTCTAAATTTATATCATACAGATGATTCTATATTATTCAATTTGTTAATCATAAACATCATCACACTTGAAAACAAACTAAAGATAATTCTTGTACATATTTGCTTTAGGTAGCTCATACTAGGTCAACATATGCTAGTTCTAAGAAATGGGTAACTAGAAACCCATTCAAACTAGTCAAGATTGCCATTACAATGGAAAATAGTCTAATTGGGACTCTGATCGAGAAATTTTCTCATGTATTGAGCCAGGACAATTCCAACCATCAACAGGTGCCTAAGTCCAAACTTAGGAAAATTGGTTAATCAAAGGATATAAATTAAGTCATGGTGAAAATATTCTAAAAGAAGACATGGATCGAGTTCTAGTTAATCTTAGCCATCGATTATGTTTTAATCTTGGTCATTAATGTATCAACAAGATATTATAAGAATAAATTCGTTGGGGGTTGGAGAATAAACTTGAAAGCACCCGAAATTTGATTTTGTTGGGAAATCGATTTCCAAAGTAGTAATAGTGAGTTGGTGAAGGTGATTTAGTAAATTTGAAGAAGTGAGAGAGGGGCAAGGATAGTAAGACTGGAAGGAATTTTCTCTAGTCTAGTGAGTGCATATTAGGGAGGCAGTGAGTGCCAAAGAGAGGCAACACAGAGCTTCAGAAGGAGATCCATATTTTGCTGAGGAGAAGTCAAAATTCAGTGCTAGAAGCTAGAGTGGGAGCCCAGAGGCCAAGAGGATCTATTTTCTAGATAGCAGCTCATCAGTTAGTGAGAGATACATTGTTTTGAGTTTTGGGACATAGATTTGCGTAGGTTGACGCAAAGGCAATGTAAAGGCAAGAGCAGGCATCTCATCTTGAACCAAGATCAATGTTGGATTGCTGGTGGGAGTGTCATTTTTCTCACTAGATCTCTTATCAGTTATTTCTCTGTACGGAAAGTTAGATTTGAGATTCGACAGATTTGTACTCAGATTTATTATTGCATAATAAATAAAACCCTCAGTTATTGCATCGATTTTCCCAAGATGGTTTTTTCCAGGGACATTGGTCCAGAAATAACTATGTATTTGTGTGTGTGTGTGTGCATCTATTCTTCCAATGCTAATTTTCTTCCACAATATTTTATCTTTCAAGGATGCAATGTATTAGTTTCGATATTTACAATAGAACATAGTAAATAATTTGTTCAATTTAACAAATAGAATAAGCTTAATTAGTTATTGCAGTAGCATTTAGGGTTAGCCAAATTTTCACACACATTGTTGACAGACTACCAAGAAGCCCAAGATTCGACCACCCCCATGGGAAGAAGGTAACCTTAGTAGAAAAATCTTAGGAAAACACCTGGGTGGTTATGGGAAGTGACCACTCCTATACCCTACCTTCCCCTAGAAAACTCTGCTTTCATATATCAGACCCCGTTAAGTAAAAAGTATTTTGGAAGGCCATCTAAACAATATAAATATGACTTGTTTGAGGATTTTGACAACCATTAGGCCAGAGGTCATTTTTCTTTTATAAGACGTGTTTCACTGTGTTAGAGTAGCACATCATTATAGCTAGTTTACATGTTGCACCACTCAGCTAGGTGTTTTCCTATTGTTTTTTACTCTACCCTTACCCCTTTAGCCTTTATAGTTCTTACTTTTTCCTAACACCATTGTTCCCCTTAAGAATTTTTCATAGAGACTTCATGGAATTCACCCCAAATTTAGCTTAAGACATCCTCTCACCCCTACTCAATGAGTCAAGATTCATCCACCTAGTCCACCACATAGTCCACATATAGACCCTTGTTCTTCTTATTACTCTAGTTCCTCAGATTTTGCATCCTACCAACCCCATACCGCTACCATGTCACACACTAATGTGGGTGTCATGAATCCAGGTTGTAACACTGGTCCTAAACAGGGTAACCCTATAGGAGGAAACACTGGAAACTCTTTAGGTATGGCCACTAATCAATCCTTATTTCCTTTGATGGATGTTTTGATGCTCCCCGACTTAAATTAGCTCATCAATGACCCCCTTCTCCATGACCAAAATTGGTCTCCCATGCCTACCAAAATTCCCTCAGACATTCCCAAGTTTGAATTAAATCCTAGACAAGACCCAACCAATCACATTCGTTATTTCCATATGTGGTGTTCATCTAAATCCACTACCAAGGACTCTATTCATCTTCGTCTTATTCAACACACTTTAACTAGAGTTGCTGCTAAGTGGTATATCACTCAACCACATGCCTCTCATTCCACCTTTGTGACTCTTGCCAATGCCTTCCTATCATATTTCCAATTACCCCTTCATATGAAACCAGTACTAAACTTTTGAATTCCTTCTATCAAACCTTTTCCACTCACCTTTCTGACCATGTACAAGAATGTTGTAAAAGAAGGAGCCTCTGTAAAGCTCAGGAGTTCAAGGACCATGTCTATATGTAATGGGTTTTGAGAAATATCCTTGCTCCCATAGGTAAATATGTCACCTCTCACTTCCCTTAAACTGAGGAAGAATCCATCCAAATATCCTTGAAGTATGATCTGATATATGCCTAGTCAGGTTATTTTGATATCATCTTTCCCAATCTACCTAGGCCTAGTGGTTCTTATGCACTAGGGGCATCTCATGCCATCGATGGTGTTTTTGGATCCCTTTCTTACCCCCACCCATCACCAAATCCTCAACCTCCTATTATTTATGGTAAACCGTAGGCGGGACCAGTTCCACCTACAGTTATCCTCCTCTTGATCCTTCACACATCAACTCTTACCAAGGTTTAGAATGTCATATGCATTTTCCCGTTCAAATCAGTTGATGCTAGGGCTATTTGTTGCTCAACCTAGTTACTAAAATGTTACCACGAACCCTTATTATCCATATGCACTTCTTCGTGCTCCAGCACCAACTACACCAAAACCTCAACCTCCCTTGCCTCAACAACCTTTTCCACAACAACAACTATCTCCACAGAGTCAAGTGTATGCTTAGTAGAGTGCTACCTTTCCCCTCAAATCCAAGAGGCAAAACAAGGGGAAGGGTAACCATAATCAATTGCCTCAAGGTAATCAAGGTAACCAAGGTAGACAACCTAATGCCAATAAGTGTGATCAATCTAACCTTGAAACTTATCAATAGGGAGGGAAACCCAAGCATAACAAGGCTCTTAGTAAAAATAAAACATTTTCTTATTTTAGGACTTATGGCCATTACACTTGAGAATGTTCCCTTCTCCTTAGATGCGTTAATCATGGGAAGCTCAAGAAGTCACTTCTAGAGGGAAGTAGCCCATCACTCTTCCCCTTCCTCCTTCCACGCAACCAATAATGATTATAAACCCATTTCCTCACCAAGGATATGTTTCCTCCCAACTAGGGCAAAATCATCCACCTCATCCACATTCTCAACTAGGGAATGGAAATTATCAAATTCTCATGATGAATTATGAAGATATAAACCTAAAAACTCGGTTGCGCAGATATAACTATCCTCCTAACAAATCAGTGACCAATTCTCAACCCAAAGTTTCCATTGAGCCCCTTTTGTCACCAAATGATACCTTACAAATCCCTCATCGTAAGGTATAGGTTACATGTAATATCACCGAAGGACCATTATGTCGAAATTCTACTATTTCTTGAGGTGCCCACACATACAGTATAGTAGATGACTTGGCATAGTCTCTTTCCACCATGTCATTGCCGTAATTTCTCCATATGTTCCCATCCCAATGGAAATCTTCACTATATTCTTTAGGCACTATGGATCCTTCTATTGATCGTATTATCATATTTGATGTTAATAAAGTGGATCATCCCACCCTCCCTCTTATGTTTCTTTTCAGATACCAGTCTATATAAAAAATGACATTGTTCAACAATGTATAGTTGACAAAGGTGCCTCCACTTGTTTGATGACCACTATTGTATGCAAGCAACTTGGTTCCCCAAACCTGTCACCATCAACCATCACTCTTCATGTATGGGATGGTCAACGCTTGCAACCTCTTGGTTTATAATGGAATTGCCTCATCATTCTTGCCGGTAAGACGGTGATGCTCAATATTGAATTTATCAATGCCCCTTAGATTATAACCTATTTCTTGGTTGTAATTATATGTATGTCATGTTAGTTGTGCATATTATGTATTTTGTAAGATTTGATTTCCTCATAATTGAAATATTGTCACCATTGATCAACTGACTTAGTATGACCCTCAATAAAAAAAAATCTCCTTAAAACATCATTTCATCAATAGCAAGAACAAGACTACTTCCACCTTCACCCATGTTTCCCTCGGAGTCTAAAAATATTCCATGCTTCTTGGGGCTTATTATGGCCCACCACCTATTTCACCTGAGCCTAATTCTTCAAGTATTTGCATTCTTCAAGTGTCACAGGTTTCCAAAAAGCAGTCTAGTACATATTACCAATAGCCATTTCTCCAACAATTTGCTGCTCAAGAATCGACTCGTCCTTTAGGAACAATTCCTCCAGGCCATTTCCCTTTAGGTGGTTTTTATTCTGGACCTCGTCCCTTAGGAGGAGCTCCTCAAGGTTATTATCCTTTTGTTCATATGCCCTTTTTATTCCTACGACTAGGAAGCTATTCTACTCCTGTAATGGATATGTTGAGTCTTCATAACCTGACTTTGGGGATATCATTTTGGTACATCAATACCCCTATAAACACTCTTCTTGACCAAATCAAGCCCTACATGGATTTGACTCCGATTCAACTTGTTGTTACCATCTCCTCCTTTGCTTCAGTTCCACAATAACCTAAGTATCAAGCCACTCCTGTTGTGAAAGCATCTAGTGTAGGAGGCAAAGCCCAGAAAAAGGGGGATAAGACAAGGCAACCCAAGTGGAAACCATCCCTCCTAAACCACTGAAGCCTACCCTTCCATGTGCTTTATGTGAGGTTCCCAATAATGTCATTAATAATTTCCCTCATCTTTCCCATCTTAAGAGCATGGTCTTTGAATTTGGTATTCAACCCAACCTTAATATATTAGAGGTGCACATCACTTAACCTGAGTCTGCTAAGAAGAAAAAATGGTTACACATGAACCACCCTTGTGCTTTATGTGACATGTACAGACATTACTCACATCATTTTCCTCATCTCGTCATCTTTCATAATACACTTCATGTGCTTCGTGAACTAGATACCACTCGTAGTGAACCTCCTCCTCATTCCTCCATCTTGTTACATCAACCTAGTCCCTTAGACATTGTTGTTGTTGAACCTCTATGTAGTCTAGGTGAGCATCAATTTATTATATCTGAATCCACTCTTTGGTATGGTGAAACCATGTATGTGAACCGCAAAGTTGAGTCCATTTGACTCATATATGCAATTCCAAGTGATTGACAATCGACCATTTCCTTTCTCCAACTGTATCTATCCACTCTTCTCATAAGAAGACAACTATAACAACAAATGGTGACACCACAATAATGTGCATAACCATATTATGTACCAAAACCATCCATACATAGGTTTGTAATCCATTATTCTAAATACATCTAGCATGTCCATCACACGCTATAACCATACACACAAAACTGGGGGGCACTTATGCCACTACATCTACTCTTCATCCTATGGAGGATCTAGTACCAGTAGAGCCAGATACTTGAATCACTTATTCAAGAACCTGGAACACAATGGTGCTCCACAAACTCATCTAGATGTCTCCCTCAAGGTTTTTCCACTGCGAGCTCACCAAGATTTAGGGCCTTCTCTTCCTCTCCAAATTCTCCAACATCTTAATGTGCAAATGAATTGGATTTGGTAGCAAGAAGCCCTTTTATAGGAAAACCCTATTTTTTCCCTTGGCCATTACGAGAAAAAAGTAGCTCGGTATGACAAACCATCAACACCATCGAAAAGCTCTCATCGAGCTCTACAATGGGCCTCTCTTCGTATTTGGTAATTTGAAACTAAACCATTTTTTCCATGATGTCTCACTTTGTTCCCTATTAAAATTGAATCTTTCCATATGAGTCACTGGTACTATGGAACCACTTTTACTTTACACTTTTCCACTTATATGTAGAGTTTCATCATGAGTAACCACTATTTATTCATGTATTTATGGTCCTGTTGTAGCTGCAATAACCCCCATTTTGGCTTGGTGTTTTAACAATAAATGGGGACACTGCTCTTTTTTTGATCAAATTGCTTCTCATCTCACTTTAAGTTTGCTTTTGGTCATAATTTCATTAGCGTAAAGTGTCATTTTCTTCTTTTTGACCTTTTTCTCGCATGACGACACTTGTGCCACTTCACATTATCATTCCTCTCCACATAGTGACACTTGCATCACTGGTTTTATTTGGCCACTTCACTTCATATTTTGTATTTGATTTGCTTGTTAGCATCTTCTCCACATCACCTTGCTTTCCACACCAAACTTTTTTTTTTGGCTTGGAACATACCTAAATCAAGTTATATTGTAAATAATTGAAAATAATAATATGCAAATAAAATAATATAAATGTAAATTGTAAATATATATAATAAACAAAATATAATATATTTTAACTAAAAATAATAAAATTACAACATTTTGGCATTATGTTTTCTTTAATATAGTAAATCTATATAATACATATTCGCAACTGTAGCTTTTTTATTCCATCTGGAAAAAAAAAATAGATGTGTTTAAACTTATAGATATTGAGACGTTTCTCAAATTTCACCTGACAGAGTATCTTCTAGTATCCCCTGTTTATCCAAATTAAGTAGATAAATCTATAATCACCATGATTATTTTTTTTCCTTTTTCTTCTCTTCATTATTTTCAAATAAATAAGTTCTTTAGAAGAACTAAAATTTATCCCTTGTTTATCCAAATTAAATAGATAAATTTATAATCACTATGATTATTTTTTTTCCTTTTTCTTCTCTTCATTATTTTCAAATAAATAAGTTCTTTAGAACAACTGAAATAAATTTTATATGTAATTTAAAATTAATTATCCCAACAACTCCTACTATTTATAAATAATTTTATAAAGGAAAATCATCCCAAAAATCTATTTCCCACCCAAAGTATTTACTCTAACCAGCATGCTTTGACCATAAGCCCAATTGAGCTGAAGAATAACTGTAACCGAGTTTTGTTCTTCACTGGATCCGATCATTAACTCAAAACTCATTAACTATTTAGGGGCATTGTTCAGCTATTCCAGACACAGAACTAGTCATTTTTAGAAACCTATGTGGATCCATGACATGGCTATTGTTACTAGTTACTATTAATAATAACGGTAATGGCAGGTTTTTAATGAAATCTATATGGAAATTTATGATTTATGATTATACAGAGCTAATTCAAATGTATGCTTCTTGGTTCAGTTTATATTGAGCAAAATATTCAAATGTGTGCTTCTTTCATTCAGTTTATATTGAGCAAAATATATATTTATAGTTCATATGAATATATAGCTAAAAAATTATATATGTTTATTTTAAATATAAAATTATATAATTTATTTGTAACTATTTTAATATAAACAATAAATTAATTAATTAATTAATTGAAATCTGTATTATATAAATATTAATTAATTCTTTTTAATACGTATAATCTCCAATTTTTTATTTATCTAAATAAATTTAAATTCAATAAATTCAAATTTAAGTTTGGTAACTATAATTTAAACTACTCCTATCTACATTAATTTTTATCATAATTAATGATAAACTAATGAACTCTCCTCCTGCCATATCAAATTATAAAGGTCGCTAGTTTGCTCTATGTTCCTACCATGCCTGATTCTATGGTATCTTTCTTTTTTTCTTTTTTTTTTTTTTTTTTTTTTTTTTTTTTTTTTTTTTTTTTTTTCTTTTTTCTTTTCAGTGGGGGAGAAGCATCCCCGCTGAAGAATCATGATACAACGCAGATTTCATCATACAACATTTATCGCCGAAGCGAGCAGATACCATCATACAACATATATCGTCGAAGCGAGCAGAATTACGGCATCACCGAAACGCATACGTCATCACCGAAACAAATGTGTTGCAGCATCGCGCAGCTCCCGCAAGAATCGAACGTGGCTGGGGGGTGCGAAAGCCAACCGCCCCAACCAACACATCATGCACTCACATGCATGATTCTATGGTTTCTTATGATAAGTAAGAAATCCACATTACAACACATAATTGTCAAATCGATAATTCTCATTCTGGTTCTACGAGATATTATATGAAATAAGTACACAGTATTATTGAGAGAATGGTATATGTCTTATAAATATTGGTCCAGAAAAGCCTTAAACCAGTAATTTCTATTCAACCATAATTGATACAGATGCATAAATAGAGTTTTCCTCTCTAAGAATTGATATGTAAATTTGTAAAACTATGACTGCATCACTTGATTTCGTCTCTGCAACATTGGCGCTGTTGGATACCTATACCAATAGGTTTCATATTTCATGATTGGCAAAATTCAAGTGCCAAATATGCTTTGCTTTGCTGCTACAAAGGTTCCATATTTGCAAAAGAAGACAAGGTGTGTACATGCCTTCAGGCCTATTAAAATTTTGATGGATGACCCAACAGTCTAATCTGGATCATGCCATGTGTTCAATTTTTGTTATACAATAGAGAAAGAAATCTGTCCAAACTGTTTAATCTTGGCAGATCAGTAGTTAGGCAGAGAAACTGAGGCTCCCAACTGTTTAATCTGGGGCCTTGGAAGAAATAAGGGTAGTGCTAGATAAGAAATGAAATGCAAAAAAGCCAATGAAAAAGAAAAGGCACTCAAGGGGTTTGCAAGTCCAAGTGCACCCACCAAGAAGAAATAAAAAATGCTAGGCAAAATAGTTGGGTAGGTAGATGGGGTTGTAGAAATGATGTTCCTCCCAAGATCAACTTTGCTAAGAAAGTACAGGCAAAACAACACAGTGGAGCATGTATAACTCCCCTCTCTCCCTTTGTTTACCACTCATAACTAACACCCATGCACCAGGTATGATCATAAGGGAGACTCAAAGCTTTATGGTGGTTCTTATGGCCTTTAGAAGCCACATTTCTTGTGTAAAGTCCTTTTCATTTTGATCTACTCTTTACACTAAGTTGTTTTCAAGAAATCTTAGTAGTATTGGTCTTCATTCACATTTTCCCCCCATATTAACCTTTAACTCTATTATCTAGCTCCCTATGCTTCACCTCCCCTATTATTATAACACCATGGTGTATAAACCCTAAACAAGTATAAATATCCCCTCCTTGGCATTATAGTCATATGTTCCACTACCAGGGCATTAGATTAACATCTGGTTAAACTCAAGAACCCAAGCCTAACCCCTTTTCTCTATCAGAACCTACCCACCTAGCCAACTCTCCAGTTTTGCCTAAAAAAAAAAAAAAAAAAACCCTCGAGATTACCCTTTTGGACACCCTTATACCACTAAAAGGCAAAAAAATTGATGAAACCTACCTTCCCCGCCTTATCCTAAGGTCGGGAGCCAATATGCGCCGTTTTCATATAAATCCATCAAAACCCGCCTACCCTAAGTTTTGCCCCCCATATGCCTTATGTGAAAAATTGCATGAAAAACCTTTGTTTTTGCCTTTCCTAATGTCGTCAGGTATATATGATTTTATTAAAGAAAATCATTAAAAACTATGGAAATCTGTTAAAAACCCGAAGGGTCCCGCCAAGCACAGTTACCAACAAAAAGATTATTTTAAGCCGCCCGTTGACTTTATCCACCGTGCAGCTTACGGGCCCGATATCCGTCCGATCAAAGCCTTTTCTGATCAACGATCATCATAGGTTTTGGAGGGGCCCGGCGTCTGACAGATATCCAACATTGACTTTATCCTCCGTGCATATTCCCTGCCCGACAGCCGTCAGATCTTGCACTTGAAATCCAACGGTCCTCGTGGATTTCGGAAGGGCCCCGATGTCCGACAGATATCGTCTGATATCTGTCAGACGATGATGTCACGCGGGGACACGCGTAGCTCCCAAACTCCGTCGGAGCCCCCTCTGACAGATTCCTTGCCGTGCAGGAGGGGGCCCGATATGACGACACCTGTCCGCGCGCATCACCATCCCTTTGTCGCCTATGTCAGTGCCACGACCGCGCGCCTTGTCCTCCATTCGTTGACCTGGTCGCCACCTCGTCACCCTCGTGGACCGGTATCAGGCTGCCACGTCACTTGATGACGTCCTACTGACGTCATCCGACCCGGACCCACTTGCTGACGTCATGCTGACGTCACTCAAAAAGTGCGCCAATAAGCCATATTTTGACGATTTTATGTGTTTTTTATCACTTTTTGTAAAAAGCACCTCTGCTCTCTCTGCATGCGCATTACGATGAACAATTCGCCAACCAACTCCAGACCATCCACAGAAGTTCAAAGCGCGCACCCAACTGCTCTTTCGTCCTGAGAAACTTGTTAAACAGGTATTTGCCCGTGAACCTCCTTGCAACCTGGTTTATTCACAGTAAATTGTAAAAAATACCTGAACATGGCGAAAGCTTAAGAATTCACCACAAAACCAAACATATCCAGCTCCCCCTCAAAGAATTAACGGTCAAATTGCACTGGCAGAGCCATTTCGCACTAAAATTTTAGGGAAAACCCTTCTCTGTTCGCGCAGTCGTGAACCATAGCACATAACCTGCTCCTAAATTATCAAAAAGAGGTCTGCTAAACACGGTGAATAACCTTCACAGAGTGCCAAACAGTATTTCAATTGCTGTGAACCTCTTCTGCAACCCTGCATTCCTCTGAAAATCTTCTTTCTCAGATAACACATTCATTATTTATCAAAAACATTCAAGCAAGCATGGATACTCCCAAGGCATCAGTAGCCCTCAATGTTGCTCCCCTGAATGCTCCCCAGAGAGAGCTAGAGTGGCAGGATTTGGCAGACCTTGATTACCAAATCTCAGAGGACAGCCCATCCAAATGCAAGTTCCACATTCATCTGTTAAACGAGCTCAGAGCCAGACATAGGGATGGAACAGATATTCTAAGCATTTGGGAGTCCTCCCTCCCAATCCTCAAGCTGCCTCAGGTCAACCAGTTCCCTGACTTGATTCACTTATGTGCTGTCTGCTATGACCCCATGCAGAGGGTTGTGCTCAACCCTGAAGGTGCAGTAGTGTTCTATACAACCCCTGAGGCCATCAGGGAAATTCTCCAGTTCAAAACCCAGAAGAAGTTGGTTCCCTTGTCCCTGCTGGACCTGATCAACCAAGGAGCCAAGGTACTGACAGAAGCACAGATCCTAAAGCCAAATCAATTGTTTATCACAAACTCTGACACAGCGCTGGACCCTCCCATTTTTGATGGCTACCTAAATCAGCTGGGTCTGGACCTGGCATACATGATAAGCTCAGTTTTGGGGTACAACTCAATGGAGTTTATTGAGGAAACTGTATTAGTGACGATGAAAATGTTTTCCCCCGGTAAGACCCCCATTTGTTATGATTATGCTACATATGTCTCAGACAAGATACATGAGCAATTTCTACACTTGTCCAGAGAGAAGGTGTTCAGATACACCTCATACATTTATCATCTCATTTTGTACCACCAACATGAGAAGTTCTCCTTTGAGATCAAGAGAACTGATGCAGCAGGCAACCCTAGGTCAGTGGTATACTGGACCTCAGTCTTCCACATCTTCACATACTCTCCATACACTTACTCTGAGTTCATAGACCTATTCATCCATCCAGCTATGTCTCTCTTTGTAACTTCACCCCCTCCAAGACTATCTGATGAGATGCAGAGGATTCTGCAGTTATCCAGTGCCTACAGTATAGGAGATTGGTAATTCTACCAACACTTCACTGTGATCAGAATATATGGGTGTGAGCTGCGCCCATACAAATTTCCCAGGTATGTGCCTATGAGGCTCTTTGCCTTGGAATATTTCAGGCAATTTGGCAATGCCGATCAGGTGCATTTTGCAGGAAGGGGTAAAAAGGCACAGCTCAAAGTGAGAAACCAACTTGGCCACTTTATCCTAAACAAAAGAGAAGGATGGAAAGAGGCAGACAGGATGCTAGAAGGCCTTGGCCTAAAACAAAGCTTCCTTTGGAAGCCTTATGACCCAAATAACTTTATATCCTTGAAAAGGCAGAAATGCAAGCTCTCTAGCTATGAGCATGCTCCACATTCAAAGACATGCCAACCAACCAAAGTGGAGAAGAAACACACTAGAAGAGCCTGTGACTCAAGAAGAGCTAGTTGAAAGAGCTAGAAGGCATTTGTTAAAGATGGATGACTTAGAATGTCCTTCTCAGGTACTTGCTCTCCCAAAGCCTCAAGCAGCAGCAGTTGCTTCATCTTCTGCAACACAGCAGGAGGCAGTGCAAACCACAGGACAGAGCAAAGGCAAGGAAAAGATCATGGAAGAACCACAGGGCCAACAGGATCAACAACAGCAGCCCCAGCAGGAACAACAACAAGCAGACCAACAGGGTCAGGAAAGGCAAAAAGGAGAGGCCCATATGGCTACCCAAGAACAAACAGCGCCAGTGGCACCTCCGAGGCAAGACTCTAGGGTTGATTCCTCTGTCCTCCAGAACCCTCAAAGGGAGGACATTAGCAGAAAGAGAGAAAGGGAGACTCCCCTCACTGAAACAATAGAGAAGAGGCAAAGATTAAATCCCTTCTCAGAGGAGGAAATGCCAAGCATGGAGGCTTCTGCCAACTCCTTGCAACAGGAGCAAGACAGTGCAGCATTGGAGAAGTGAGCTCTCAGGGCGGCAGCAGGGAACAGGTGCAAGCATAAAACAACAATTCAAAGATGCCAAAAGAAGGAGTGAGCCAATAAAGATTCGGCTCTACAATCACCTGCTAAACATGGCACCTGCAAACCAATAGAGGCTCATGTATGCATTTGATGTGCAAGAAGGAAAGATGACAATGAGCCACTTCACTCCAATAGTGCAGCAACCACAAACAGTTGCAGACTACATCAGGACCAATCTGGAGGTCCTGTCAAAAGACATCCACCCGATGGATCAGATTGAGCTCCACAAACAGACGGGTGAGATGGTCTATGCCACCTTGGCAGATAAGACCTTAGTCAACTATAGGCTGCAGAATAGCCTGAACAATACTGCAGCACAGCTTGAGTTGGAGAAGGCTTCCTCTCAAGCTAAGGATAACAGGATTAAAGCCTTAGAGGAAATAATAATAGAGTTTGGGCATGACCCCAATGATGTTAAGGCTGTACAACAAGTCCTCAAACTGAGGGATGCTGATATGGCAGCAATAAAGAAGAAATTGAAAATCCCACCAACTCTCCACCCACAAACGGATGAGGTTGCCCAGCAGAGGCAAGAAAAGGATGCAGCTTCCTTACTAATGACATTATACAAGGAGCTCATCCAAACGCAAGAAAAGCTGCAGGAATCAGAAGCTACATTGGAAGCAGCATTGCAATAGAAGGAGGCAGGGCAATCCTCACAGCCACCTCCAGGAACAATAAATCTTGAGGAAACCCCTCAAGACACTGCTCCTCCCAGCCAACAAGTGCAGCCAGAAGCTCCAACCGCCTCAGCACCAACAACAGAGCAGGCTGAAAGCCTGGACATGCAGAAGCTGAGGAAAGAAATACAGGTACTGGAGTCCCAGATGTTTGAGCTAAGCCAAGCCCAGGACAGCCTGGCAAAAGTAAATGAGAAATATGACAAATCAAAGCAAAATGTGGCTGAGAGGGAAAGGGAGGTAAAGGCCCTGAAAAAGAGGATTGGTGAGCTAGAAAATGAGCTCACATTGGATAAAGTCACATCAGAGCTCAAAAGGGTCATCTGGACCACCATTGGCCAGTCAATAACAAACCAGTGGGAATATATTGAGGCCATATATGAGCAAGTGGCACTCATAGGCAGAGCACGAAAAGAAATGCAGAGGGCAAGGGCATTTCTAGGCAATATGCCTGAGATTGTCCCCAAGATGATAGAAGTGTTGAACTACAGAACAAGTTCCCAGCTGGTAAAATGGGGATTGGAAACAGGACTGAGACTATCTCCTTAATCAAAAGAGTCCTGACAATGAGAAGCCTGATTCAGACCCTGGACAGAAGAATCCAGGATATGCAAGCTGATATCAACAAATTTCAAAACAGGTTTCTGGCCTTGCAGGACAGGGGGCTCCCCAGCATATTAGATCCTTCAGGAAAATTACTCTCCCATGAGAAATATGTTAAGAGAGTAAGCAATTTTGCAGCAACACAGATTGCAGAGGCACCTAGTACATCTGCAGAGGCAGGCCCAGTAACAGGGCAAATTCTTTTTGATAGAGTAGATAATTTATTTTTTATTAGAAATGAAGTTGCACATTTATTTGATGAGCCCCCTCACTTCTATAAGTATACAAAGGCTGATGAGACCATAGGGTCAATTTTGAAACATCAGTTGCCTTCATCAGATACATGGGAGGAATTGATACGATTACTGTTGAACCAAAGTCAGTAATCGCGGTTCTTTCTTCAACAAACAGTTTGAATCTCATACACGGCAGGACAAAGACACATCAGCAGGTATGAAGACAGAGGCTGAGCCAACTCAGCACAGGTACTCAGGCCACAACAGCAGTATCAGCAGTCACAGGTGGCAGGGCCGAGAAGACACAGAAAGTTATAGCTGCACAGCCACGTCATTCAGCAGTTATGGCAAGTGCTCAACCGACTCCGTGAGCCCCAAAGGTCAAAATTGCTCTGACAAGAGTTAAAGAGCCTTTATAACTCATTCAAGATTGTAATAACTTCTCATCTGCAAGTCCTGTACGAGTAAAAGAAGATATTTCCCCTCTCAGATGACTCAATGCCTGAGATATTTTGTAATAGACTTCTATATATTTCCCCTCGCATTTGTTAGCAGGGGTTGGACTCTGGATATAAGAAATCTCTTGATATCTATTCTGTGACCCCTCTATTGTAAATCTTCAGACAACTAATACAAAGGATGATGGGATTTCCAAAAGCATTGTGTTCCTGATGTCTTGCTGGTGTATGGCTAAAAGTTGCAGGATTCCTGTGTATTCCATGGCTCAATAAGTTTTCTGGTTACTCTCTGTTATACATATGTTCATTATACTTTCATATATCTTTCATGTTTCCATGTACTCAATATCTAAGTAGCAAGGAAAAATAATAGTCTCAGGACTTAATCATTGATTACCCTGAGCTCAATCTAAGCTATTTCATATGTTTTCTTCAGTTATGGTAACGAAAGAGTAATTCTTAAGTGCTACCTTTCACACCATATCATCACAGTAATCTATTTTTTTTAGGAATTCAAGTAATTGCTCCTAAGTAATAGACCTCTTTCCCACTACCCAGCTCAGTGAAGAATTCTTAAATGCTCTTTGCTAGTTGTTTCTCATTTCACCCTCACAATTTACAGTTTGTTTTATGAAATACATACAGGCCCTGTAACCCCAGCACCACTTAAGCCAGGATCTGAAGGAAACAACAGCTACAGACCCCATTGCCCAATGGATTAGTTCACCTGCAGAGAACACTCTAAAAAGATATCAGAATCATCCTCCCAACCAAACATAAAAGACAATCAAACATTCACTTCATAACTAGCCTAAAAACTCCATTAGAACAGTGACAAATCATAAAGAGAGAGCCCTCTCTGATTACAGCTTGGCTAGAAGCTGTAGTCCAAAGATTGGTTAGTGGTTACCTCGGCCGTATCCCTTAAGGAGCCAAGGGACAACCTGAGTGATAATAGATCCCAGGCATTGAGAAGATATTGAAACGAGTTGATTTGTTGCCTCATGCTAGATATGCAGAAGAACTTGAGCAAGCCACAGTTCCACAATGCAGTTACTGTACCCAGATCATGTAAGGCAATCATATCGTCCTCTTCATGCTCGTGTTCACGCCATGTAACAACCATCTTGCTCCGATGAATCTCTGAAAAAAACAAGAGAAGAATTAGGATCCTAATTTGGGCAAAACAAGCAAAAATTCCATCAAGAATCAGTGCATAAATTTTCCTCCTTGCACCCATTGCACCCTAGCTATGTACTGGGTGAGATGCATACTGACTAGCCAATGGCTAGCTTAGTATGCATCGCACCTTTCATTGTGTACTAGGTGCAATGGGGAGAGAACGAAATGTTCAAACCAGAGAGGCTTAGAAAAGTAGGAAAACATGCTCAGAATCAGAAAAGGAAAGAATGCAATTGAAGAGCTCAAGTTTAGCTCCTACCTGGTCTAGACAGTGCCAAAAATCGTCCACAGAATCTCCCAGAATCAAATGATGAAAATCAAGGGGGGAAAACACCTCTAGAGCTCCAACAATCCCGAATTTGAATGAAATGGTAAAATGAGGGGTAAAAACTACTTTTATGTTATTACTCACGTAATTCAAGTAAGGTACTAGTTTTTTTACTCATTTTCAAGAATGTATGTACATTTATAATTAGTTTGATGGAGTAATTGAATAGGTGGTATGACCGTCAAGAGAACATAGTGTTAATGGTGAATCAAACATCTTTGACTATTATCACGAGCAGGTTTACACGAAGTTCAAGCTCGTTAAAAAATAAACCTAGCAATGAGCATATGTTCCCACAGAGTTTAAGCTCATTAAAAAATGAACCCATCCTTCGGTAAATAACCATTGCGATCACATAATCATCAGATTTTGAGCCTTGGTTGTGTTCTTACCATCACCTCCACTCTTTTTTAGCAGATCATATGCCTCCATTTGATTGTTTACCCCTTTTGAGGAACATCTGTGACGAGTGATTCTATTAGCCATCTTCTTTACATTGTCGTGATTGAAAATTTCCAAACCTTAGCTAGTGTTATCACTCAGGTTGTTCCCTGGCTCCAAGAGGGAATACAGCCGAGGTAGCCACTAACCAATCTTTCAGCTGCAGATCCTAGCCAATCTGCAACCAGAGAAGGCTCTCTCTTTGTGATTTAGATTTGTTTGATTGTATATTAGGCTAGTTATTAGGTACAAGTTTTTGTTTGATGTTTGGAAGCTGACATTCAATAGCTAAGGAAGTAAGTTGAAGGAAGTTCAGACCATTGGGTTGATGGAGTCTAATGGAAATGAGCCTCTAGGATGGTTTCTTTGGCAATAAGACAATTACAGAGCAGGATAATTAAGCACAGAACAACTTTGAAGCTTAAATAAGATGAAATGAAGTTAAGAAATGAAAGGCAATCAAGAATCTTTCATTTATAATAACAGAGGGAAATTGTATAAACATTATTAGGGAGCAGTTAAGAATTCCTTGATGATATTTAGAGTGAAAGAACCAGGAAGATAAGAGCACTCAAGAATTCTTTCCTATGCTAGTCCTGTGGAAAACATAAAATGTTACAGGAATTGAACATAGAGTACAACAAAGTAAATTCTGGGTTATCCTTCTTTCCTGTAACTTAGAACATGATATTTAGATGATAAGTATGACACAAATACAATAACATAAGAGTAAATAAGACTTATTGATCCATGTAGTAACACGAGAATTATGCAATAGATCCTTTTACCATTGATTCCATAACCAACAAGTTCACCAACAAAGCATTCCAACAATTTTTATTTCTGAAGAGTTCTCAAAAACATACAGCGCAGGTCCAGAATGATATTCACCAACCAACAATAATGCATCTCTTTAGAAAATATTTATAGAAGTTTACAAAATATCCCATAGGGAAATATCTGGACGTAAATTTATCCATCTACTCTGACAGAAGCAATAACTAATGTGGGAAAAAATTGTGCAGCAATAACTGAGGAAATAAATGCACTTTACTGGCTACTATAGGTGTCCTACTTGTTGTTGACTCTTTGACTCTGATAGTTGGTTGATGACCACTTTGCTGATGTGTTTTCCTTTTCTGATGTCTTTTGCCACCTGTGCTTGAGTTTGTTTGAATGCTTTTGGCGCTAATTTCATCTACTGTCGATTTGATTTTCCGATAGCAGAGCCATATAATGCAATTTTCTTGTTATGCAGAGAATTTACAAGAAGAGAATCAAAACTACTTTATGATCTCAAGCAGGCTTTTCCACCACTGATCTGTTGGTAATTGATGTTTTCTTAATTTAAATAATGTCTCATCAGCTTCAGTGTATGTGTAATAATTTGGCCAGACTGGAAAGAGATGTGCTATCTCATGCACAATGTAAAATAAGTCTTCCAGTTTATCATACAAGCTTTGTCCAGAGGGACGCACTGTTTCTTCTGAGCGACTTGATCATGCTGTAATTTGATTTTGCACATAAGTATTTAGCCTGTATGCATACTGTTCTTGTTGTAACAGCTTCCCAGTGCTAGTGACCAGGCTAGGTAAACCTTTGCTCTGTAATATTGAAATTTTCTGTCTGAAGGCATGTACCTCTATCTGCATTTATTGACATTTTCTTTCTATAGTTTGAAAAAAAATTATCATGGTTAGCACCTTCTTGACTCTTACAATAGTCTCTATCCTGTTCTAAATGTTCAGAGCTACTAGCTGCTCACCAGTACGAGTATTCAAAAAATGAATCAATTGATTGGCTTGCTCAGGCTTATCTGCCAATAATGTTCTAGCCTTCTGAGTTTCATATTGAGCTACCCCCATCAATTCTATCTGATAAAAAATAGTTTGTATTGTTTTCCATTGATCAGCAATAGATTTTCCAATCTTATCCCACAAAATTGTTTTTATTTCAATCAGGGTTCTATGGAGAGTGAGGTCTTTCTCTAAGGCCTTTATTTTGTTCTCTAGGGCCTTTACTTCCCTGGTCTTCATGGAAACTGTCATCTTTGATTTGTCATAACTAGCCTCAATCTTGGCTAGCTTTTCCTTGGTTTCCTTCATTTCTTCCATTTGTAATTCCGAAGCCTTAATTTCTTTCATCATAGCTTCCATGCTCAAACTGGCCTCTTGCAATGCTGCTGTTGTAGTCGTTGCTGAAGTTGAGTCCAGGGGAGGTGCTGCTGTAGTGACTGTTGTAGGAGGAGCTATAATTATTGGAGATATTTGGGATGGTTGAGGGGCCAACTCCAGCAATTTCCCTTGTTGAGCTTATTCCAATGCTTTTTCTGTGTCTAACAGCCTTTGGTTCATCCTCACAAGCAGGCTGACCACATCCTCTACCTCCTGTTGTTGTGCCACCTCTGTAGTTTGAGGATGTATGGTAGCTGGCAGCTTTAATTGTCTTCTCAGGGCTACTATATCCGCTTCCTTTTTCCTGATCAAGGCCTGTGCACCTTTGGGATCTTTGGGATCATGTCCCAATTCTATAATAATCTCTTCCAAGGATTTTATCCTATTATCCTTGGCCAATGAGGAGGCTTTCTCCATCTCTAGTTGGGCAGAAGTATTATACAAAGAATTCTGCAATCTATGGGCCATTAGAGCCTTATCTGCTAGGGTGGAGTATACCATTTCTCCAGCCTACTTATGCAACTCAATCTGGTCTATTGGATGTATGTCTTTGGCCAGGACCTCCAGATTGGTTCTAATATAGTCTGCAGTTGACTATGGCTATTGTACCGTGGGTCTGAAGTGACTAAGAGTCATCTTCCTTGCTTGCATGTCATATGCTGCCATCAGCCTTTGTTGATTTGTTGGTGCCATTCTCAGCAATTGATTGTAAAGCTGAAACCTTATTGGCTCGTTTCTAGCTTTGATCTCAGTGAGTGCTCGTTTGATATCCGAGCCCTGCCTGGTCTACTGTTTGGAGGATGAAACCTCCCCACCTCGTTTTCTCTCCTGCTCCTGCTGAAAGGAGCTGGCTGATGTCTCCAAAATAGGAGGGATATGCTATTCAGAAGTTCCCTCACCTCTGATATTGCCTGTAGTTTCCTCAGTAATTTCCTCCTCGGAATAAGGGTTTAGCCTCTGTCTTTTCTCACCTTGTTGGTTAGTGGATGCCCCTGTAGGTGTTTCTTCCATTCTGTCCCTCTTTTTAGCTCTTTCCTCATTATGAGGGGTTTGCAATACAAGGATCTCAGCTGCCTTTTGTTGCGTCGAAGGGACTTGTTCTTAAGCCTTTTCCTTATTTGTGGATGGTTTCTCTTCCATTGTACTTTGTTGTTTTGAATACTCAATTTCTTTTCCTTTCCCTACAGACGAAATGGCCCCTTTAGCCTGCTGTTGTGGAGGTGTAGCAGCTGATGTGCTTGCTCCAATATGTTGAGGCTGTGTGAAGGTGACCTGTGCAAAATATTCCAGGTGAATTCTTTTCTCATATTCTTTCATATCTTTTTCTAATCTTTCTTCTTCAGTAAGATCTTCATCATCTAATGTGCCCTCTACCCATTCTTGTTGATTAGCATATTGTTCAATGTGGGGGATTGGTTGGTGCACATATCCTGAAAGCCTGTGTTTGATTCTTCTAAGGCTTGTAAAGTGTTCAGGGTCATATGGTGCCCAAAAGAATCTTTGTTTCAACATGATCTCTTCCCTTAGCATATTGTCTGCATCCTTCCAGGCCTCTTCCCTTTTATTAAAAACAAAGGGACCCAATTGATGTCTGATTTTAAGTTGTGCTTTCTTGTTTTTCCCATGAAAATGAGTCAAATCAGCATTATTGAACTGCCTGAAATATTCTAAGGAAAAAGGTCTCATGGGGACATATCTTGGTAGCTTATAGGGAGGCAACTCACACCCATAAATTCTAATCACTGTGTGGTTTTGGTAAAAGTACCAATTACCAATTATGTAGCCCTTTGAAAGATGTAGGATTCTTTGCATTTCAACAGTGAGTCTGCGAGGAGGAGTCATGATCAATAGGCAAGTGGCTGGGTAGATGAACATGTCAACAAACTCACAATATGTGTAGGAAGAGTAGTGGAATTCATGGAAAACTGAGGTCCAGAAGATAACAGATCTTCTTTCTCCTTTTGACTCTAGTCTTTTGAGAGGAACTTTGAAACTATCAGGGTGATAGTACAGCAGCAGATGGTAAATATAGGAAGTATACTTGAACACTCTTTCTCTCTCCATCATCATGAATTGCTCATGTATTTTTTTTGCTATGGAGGTGGCATAGTCATACATGAAAATAGGGGGTTGTCCTGGAGTGGACATGGTTAATAACAGAAACACAATCTCATCCACAAATTCTCTTGTCTTGCATCCTAGAATGTAGGAAATCATATCTACCAGGAGTCTGCCTGTTTCATTGAATGAGACCTGATGGTAGGGTGGAGGATGATCGGCCTGGCACTGTGGTTCCTTAAATAACTGACCTACCCTTGATATTTCTGAACTAGAGAGCTTTGCACCCTTATCAAGTAAGTGCTTCATTGTAAGAGGAACCAGAGGTTGAGGTGGCTCAAAGTTCAACATTTCATTTATAGATTGAGGTGTGATATAGAATAGCACAGACCCATTTGGAGTGAGGATTGCTCTCTGAGTGGGGTCATAGTTTGCATGACACAGATGAATGAAGTCAGGAAGCACATTGACTGATGGAAGGTAGTAGATGGGCATACTAGATTGCCAGATTCCCAGGACATTAGTGTTATTCCTGTGATTTTTTCTGAAGTGAGACACAATTTTAAGGTGAGACCTGAGGCCCATCATGTCCTTGATCTCGAAGTCTCTGTCTACCAAAGGTAGCCATTCTAAATCCATGTGTGGGGCATTCAGAGGAGCTATGTTGAGAGCCATTGGAGCCTCCATGTTTGTACTGCTTGTGTTTTGATTACAATATAGGTGTAAGCAGCAACAGAAAATAAAACTTCAAGCTCTGAGGCTTTTATCAAGATTTATGGAGACTGAGTTTTATCTCAAACTGATTTTAATCTATAAGATTTATGGTTTAGATCAATTGTTTCAGAGTCTCGCAGGGTTCTTTGCATGAATTGGTTGAATTGCAAGCTCTGTGAACAGAACACAGTGGAAATTGGCTAGGATTCGACCGAAGGAGTGAAATTTTGCAGAGGGGGGTGGGAATTGAAGAATTCCCTTTAGAAAATAGGAGAAACTAGAAAACACAGGGTGTTGACAATTTTAGTTCAGTATTTGGGCAGCTTAGGGGTCTCTGCTGGCGAAAATGGGCGCAAAACGTATTCTAATGGCCAAATTGCCGAGGAGATGGGCTTAAATTTGCAGGCTTGCTTTGAAGCAATGGCTTAGACAGTGCTTACAGGATGTTTGAGTGAGAGGTACAAGAAACTTTGGATATGAATTACAGGTGCTTTCAGTGATTTTAACAGAGATTTATTAAAAAAACAGGGTTTCAGACTAAAAAATGGGTAAATACCTATTTTTAGTGGTGACTAGGATAGTTAGCAGGGGTGCCTTGAGCTGTGGAACCGAGCTATGGAGTCGAGTTCATAGGTTGGTGGACTGTGTAGCTTCTGGAGGCGGGTGGACGTGGAAATCGCATGCACATTGTCTATGGGTGCGCAAAATAGAAAATAACCAAAACATTGTTTTCACGACTTTTTAACAAATTTTGGACATTTTAGCGCTTTTGGCGCTTTTCGGGGATGATGTCATCATGACGTAGTTTTTGTCACGTAGCGCGTATGGAGGATGACGTTGTAGCTGACGTGTATGATGACGTGGCACTTGCCACGGTTGTGGGGTGGTGACGTCAGCAGATGATGTGGCGCAGGTGCAGGGTAGTGGCGGGTGACGTGGTTGCAACGTCACGCGGTGACGCACGCGGAAGGAAAGAGCGGTAAGCAGTTTCCATCGAACCGCCTTTGGTATGGGGGCAGTAACTGTCAGAGGCGACCCGATGCAATAAGAGGACGACATGTGTCCCCGTGTACGACGGTGAAACCGTCGACCATCGGGTACTAACGTACCGTCGCCGGGGCGCGTCCGATATGCATCAGGACCGTCGGATCTGCGGAGGGCGATCTGATGGTGGACGGGAGGGAGATATGATTGGGTGTTAGCAGAAAAGCGCGTACGATAAACCTTAATTTTTCAAAGGTTTCGGGCGAGTTTAGAACTTTGGTTATGGGTTCATGTGTGTTCACCACCAAGTTATGGTTTTGCGTTTAATCAAACTTTAAACGAAACCCAAACAAAATTCATGCGTGGGGTTTATATAGTATGGTTTGCGTGTGGGTGGGGGTCATCATAGCTATTGATCTAACCAAATGTTATATTAATCCTAAGTTTTGGAGGCGGAAGGGATAATATTAAGGCCCCAAGTGGACCTAGTATTCCCCTACTTTTTATTGTATGGCTATAGTGCCAAGGGGTGGGGATATTTATTCTTTAAGTTATTTATATAGTTTTTGTGTAATAGGGATGGGTGAATGATTTAAGGGAGCTAAATAATAGAGTTAGAGGTTAATATGAGTTTATGGATTGAAACTGAATGAATGCATGCTAAGTTTATAGAATGAAAAATTAGGCATAGGGAAGTGACAGGATTGTGGAATGATCATTTTTACATAAGAAATGTGGCTTCTTTTCACTATGTCAAATGAGATGTCCACTTGGTATTTCACATAAAATGGAGTGAAACTGGAATTTTTTGGACAAATCCCAAGGTCCTTGAGGGGATGTCAATAAGTGATCTTTGGGGGAATGAAGGGGAATTAGTCATGCTTCCAAACTCATGCAACCAAATAACTGCCATGGTACCAGTGTCATTGATGAGATAAGTCCTTCTTGACAAGACAAAAAGTAATTATAACCTTCCTTCTGCAACCTCAAACTACCTACCCAGCCTAATACACCTAGCATTTTTTCTTCCTTTGGATTGGGTGCACTTGAATTGGAAAACCATGATTATCTTCTTTTCTTTTGACTGCCCTCCTATCTAACTGTACCCTTATCTCTTCCAAGGGCCCAGATTAAGTAGTTGGCTCCTTAATTTCTCTACCTATCTATTCATCTCCCAAGCTTGAACTGTTTGGACAAATATTCATTCTCTATTCTACAACAGCAAATTTAAATATGGAATGGTCAATATTGAACTGTTGGGCCATCCATCAAGTGTGATAAGCAGTAGTTTCTTCACATTGTGAACTTGCAAAATAAGATAGCAGTGGCATTTTGACTGGCCACTTTCTTGGTCCTTAGGTTTGGGGTTCATTTTTGCTATTTTTTTTTTACCAAATCAATTTCTAGCCTTTTGATTATTATTTTAAGGCATACCCTCTTTAAATTTTTTAATTTTCTTTGTCTGTATACAAAATATGGAACCTCTGCAGCATGCAGGGATGAACATATTTGGCACTTCCATAGTCAATCATGAAAAATGAAACCTATTGGTATACAAACCTAATAGTGGCTCCACTTGGGGATGGCTTTTCCTGGTGAAAAGCCAAGAACAGTAGGTCACATGGACTTATTCTTAGATGGCTGTTGTAATTCAAAAGTTCTGTCTCCTGGAAACCCATGATCTGAATCTATGTAGCTTGTATGCAGTCCTTATGAGCTGATCTATGCAAATTTACAGTTGTCTTTGTTGGTTTCTCTGAGTGCTTATTAACATATTATACTTCCCAAGTTTTCCTTTCGATTTCTTGTGGGGAATTCAAAATATATACCAAATTTGGTGTAATTCCTTGACTTTTTCCTCAAAATCTGCTGCATCTTGTTCCTTACTTAATTGCTGTAAATGAAAACTATTGAAAATACAAATATTTATGTACAATATACAGTTGTGTTATGTTGATCAAAGGGAATCAAAATAGTGCTTGATCATTCGCTCATTGACTGGGCCTTCCTCAGTGTCTGTGCCATCCAAAATCTTCAGAAAATAGGTGGTGTTACCTTGTACAGCCTGAATATGAAAGGGTCCCTTCGAAAGGAAAACAAATTTCCCATGTTTCCCTTTATCTTCCCTCCTGGAGTCCCATTTCAACACTTTTTTTCCTATGAAAAAATCTTCAGCTTTTGTTCTTTTATCAAAGATCTTCTTGAGTTTATCTTGTAGCACCTGAGTTATGTGATATACTTCTTCTCTTGTCTGCTGCAAGTGAATAGTTTGATTGATCCTTCTCTGATTATCGTTAGGATCTGCTTGTATTTCTTGCAGCAACTTGATCACAGGGATTCCTAAAGAGGAGGGGAAAATGACCTCTAGACCATACACCAATTCATATGGACTTGTTCCAATGGATCTTTTTGTGGTCAATCTGTCTGCCCATAGTGCATTTACAAGTTTTTTGTGCCAATTCCTTTTATTCTCTTCTAGGACCTTTTTGATGATGTTGATGAGGCTTTTATTGGAGGATTCAGCAACACCATTGCCTTCAGGGTAATAGTTTGTTGAGTGACCCAAGGTAATGTGATATTTGTGGAAAAAACTAATCATTCTTTTGGATTTAAAGGCAGCTGCATTGTCTATAATGATATTTTCTGGACAACCAAATCTAGATAGGATATTGGTTTCTAGGAATTAGATGATGATTGAGTCATTGGTTTGCCTACAAGGGATGGCTTCTATCCATTTGGTAAAGTAATCTGTGGCTGTAAAAATCCATCTATGCTGGCCAGAAGATGAAGGGTGGATCTCCCCAATGAAGTCTAAACCCCATTGTTGAAATGGCCTTTCAGTTGAAATGGGTTTGAGGGGCAAGGGCAATAGTTTTTTCTTGCCTTCAAAGATTTGGCATTTATGTTAAGACATTACAAAATTTTTCACATCAGTAAACAAGGAGGGCCAATAAAATCCATCCCTTAGGATTTTATCAGTTGTTGATTTCCAATACAAGTGTCCACCACAATCTCCTGCATGAAATTCCTTGAGGACTTTGTCAATTTCATCCAAAGTTAGGCAATTAAGCAAAATACCTTCATGATTTTTCCAAAACAACACATTATCTATGATACAAAAATTTGAAGCTTTCATTTTCAAGAATCTCTTTTTGGTTCTGGATAACCCTGGAGGAGCTTGCAGGTTTAATAATACAAAACATATATCAGTATACCAAGGTGATTATAAAAAGGCTTGATTGATCTGTGGAGTCATCATCTCCTGTTCGTTATCCAGTTCATTTATGTCTAGGGCTTGAAAGTTGGTCTCAGTCATTAATTTGGCTAGCCCTTGCCCTTTTATGAGTTTTTTCGGCTTGATTTCAATGTCATACTCTAGAATGTTGGCTATCCATTTGCCCCTTTTACCTTCAATTCCTTCTTGAGTAAGAATGTTTTTGACCACTGCATTTGGAACATAGGCAATTATGTGAGAGTACAAGATATAAATTCTAAAATCCTTTATGGCCTTCACAAGGGCATATGTTTGCTTCTCCATGATTTGGTATTTCAGTGGAGCATCTCTGAGTGAGTTGCTGAAAAAAGCAATGGGTTTCTCACATCCTAAGTCATCTTTTTGTAATAGGACAACAACAATAGTATGCTCAGATGCAAAGGAAAAGATTATAAAACCTTTATCAAACCTAGGACTTGTAAGAGCAGGTGTTCTTGTCAAAGCTATTTTGATTTCCTCAAAGGCTTGCTTAGCTTCTATTGTCCATTTGACTTTAGAGTCTTTCTTCAGCATATTATTCAACAATCTAATCAGTTCGGCCAGATTGGGAATGAATCTTCTTAGGAAATTGATCTTGCCTAAGAAAGCTTGTAGTTCGTTGATGTTTCTTAGATGAGGGACTTGAAGGATAGCCTGTATTCTGTCTGGATCTATTCTTATTGCATCTTTAGAAATTATGTGGCCTAGGAGTTTGCCTTCTTCTAGGCCAAACAATGATTTCTTTGGGTTCAATGATATGCCATATTTTCTGCAAATTAGGAATACTTGTCTGAGATGTTCTAAATGTTCTTGGTCTGATTTTGAAAAAGCGGTAAGATCATCAAGGTATACTACTAAAAAGTCATGGATCTCTTTAGCAAAAGCTATGTCCATTGCCCTCTGAAATGTGGCTCCTGTGTTTTTTAGTCCAAAAGGCATTTTGACATATTTAAAGGTTCCCCAAGGTGTTGTAAAGGCAGTTTTGTCCTGATCATCTGGGTGAACAAGAATCTGATTAAATCCTGAGAAGCCATCTAGTAATGAAATCCTTGAAGCCCCCAGTACCCTTTGTAGGATATGATCCATTTTTGGTAAAGGGTAGTGATCTTTGAGAGAGACCTTATTCAAATTTATTACATCAACACAAAGCCTCATCTCTCCAGTTTTCTTTCTAGTGGGTACTAGATTTGAAATCCATTCAAAGAATCTAATGGGTGCAATTATTCCAACTTGATACATTCTTATGACCTCTTTTTCAATAAGGGGAAGGAGGACTAGATTAATCCTCCTCAGGTTTTGTTTAAAGGGTTTCTAGTTTTCTTTCAAGGGTATTGTATGTTGGATAACAAATGTGTCATAGGATTTGAGGTCCTCATAGCTCCATGCAAAGATATCTTGGAACTCTTTAAACAACTCAATGTATTTCAATTTTTTATCAGGAGGCAAAGTTTTGGATAGTTTTACCATTTTGGGATTTTATATGGTTCCAATATTGCAGTCCGCAATTTCTGCATTCAGTGGTTGCATTTTTGGTTTTCTTAGAATGTCATTTGAATCAAATATATCTTCTAAGGGAGTTAGGCCTATGGGCAGGACATTGTCCTTCATCTCAATTACTTTGGTTTCTTCCTCAATCATTTCATCATAATTCACTTGTTTGAGTTCTTGTAGCTTTCTATGATTAAAATTTGTTGGATTCAAAAGCACATTTGCTGCTTCAGCTGATATGTTTGGCTCAACTTTGTCAATTTGTTGTTGATCATCAACAGTGCTTGTGTCTATGTTTATGCTTGAAAATTCTTCTTTTAAAGACAGGAAGTTGTTGATTTGGGTGTCATTTTCAAACACCTGCCAATTTTTTATGTTATCTGGGATAGCAGGTCTGTGTTTGATCTCAGCAGTGAAGTGATGATTGGGCTCAAAAGGCAGTTTACAAGTGCTGGCAAAGGTTGCCAAACTATGTGCATGTAGGTTGTGTGTTCTTGGAATTTTAGTGAGTTGTGATTCCAGGAAGGTGTTTAGTATTTCCATAGCTGCACCTCTATAAGCCCTTAGCCTAGGATCATTTGTGACAAAGTTTCCCTTTATCTGTTGTATTATCAAATCTGAGTCTCCTAAAATTGAAATTTTGGTGACCCCTTCTAATTAGTTTGAGCCCCAACAAAAGGGCTTCATATTCGGCCATATTGTTTGTGCATTTGAAGTTTAGCCTATATGCATGACCCTGAGCATGGTCATTTTGTATGTTGTGTATCCAAACCCCTGCCCCTGCTCCCAATCTGTTTACTGATCCATCAAACTCCAAGTACCATAAAATTTCTTGATTAACACTTGTCTGAGCAATTTCGAGGATTTGTTTAATGGGCAGTGAGTTCGAACTTTGTAGCTAGTTTGATATGTCAGTTTCACTTGTTACTTCAATTGCATCAACAATTTTTTTTGTGCTGGTCACTAGATTGTTCATTCATGCTCATTGTTGGTATTGTTTGTAGGAGTTTGATCTCAGCTTTGGAGCACATGTCAGCATTGTATAATATAAATGAATCCATGTCAGAGTGTATGGACTAGATGGGGAAGTTTTGGGGCTTCTCTTGACTGCTAACCACATATTTCATCAATGTTTCCTGGTACAATCTCTTTGGATGGCCAAATACTGAAATGGTGGCATAT
>APFE030470251.1:3411-29937 GCA_000404065.3 Pinus taeda | reverse complement strand
CTAAAATTCCCTTAGATATCCAAAAATTAGAAGGGAAGAGTGGTGAAGATCTGGGAGACCACATAACCACATTTCACTTATGGTGCTCATCCAACTCCTTGATAGATGATTCGATCAGGTTGAGGTTATTTTAGCACACCCTAACTGGAAATGCGGCCAAATTGTATATAGAGCTGCCTGAGGGCACTTATACTTCTTTCTATGATTTGGCTAATATATTTTTGAAACATTTTCAGTTTCCTGTTCGATATGAAGTTGGGACTGAACTTGTGGCTAACTTCTAGCAAGACACTGCAACTCACATTTCAGATCACATCCAGGAATTGATGAGGAAAAAGCTTATTACAACTGAAATCCCACTTGAGTTCCTTCTCGAATGGTTTCTCAAATCATTACAAACTGAGATCTCAAAGGATGTGTCTCTTTCCAGTGTTTATTCAGAAGAGCAGGCTATTTTTCGAGCCTAGCAATTGCAACTGATATATTCTTAGTTTGGAACTCTTCAGAAAATTATATTTTATGCTCCTATATCTAAGGTCAATTTAGCCAAACCGAAGCCATGCCCCAATTGTATAGTCAGATCAATTAATGTTAACATGGTGAACCTTTTGAATCAATTACAACAGTTGTCTCTATAAACTGCTTCTCCTAACTAGGCAACACCGTCTACACCTACAACTTCCCAATCTACCTCTATAAATGCCATCCAAACCTCTAACCCCAAATGAAATCAACAATCCGATGTGAAGAGGAAGGGACGAGGTAAGAAGAAGAACCAAGAAGGGAAAGGCAATGCAAACAAAATGATGTAGGAGCATCTGGACTTAGCCAGCAATGTGAAATTTTGCTCACATGTTGTGGCTAAACAAGTTGAATTTCACTGACGTGAGTGGTCAAAAGTCAGTTGTATTTCATTATTGTAATAGTTATAAATTGTCTTATTTTATATTCATAGATAAGTTGTTATCATAGGTGTGTGATAGAGCTTGAAAATAGAAATTGGCTGTTAGAGTGTTTAAAAATAGAGATTTAGTTGTTAGGCAAGATTGGATTGATAAAAAGAAGAAAAATATAATGCAAAAGGATTAGCAAGGATGAGAGAGAATTGAGGAAGCGAAAGTCAAGTAATATAGTGAGGGTTTCCATATTGAAACAAAGGTCTTTTTAATTGCTATAATCGAGCCAGAGGGGCGAGACTCTGTAACCTTGATAGTATTTATAAATTGATGTTGTGTGGGATTATATATACATATATCGATTCTGTGTGAACTTTTCTTTTACTTGTGTTTATTTGTATTCGAGATAGAATCGAATGTTTCTCTGTTTTCATGCTTCATGATATAAAAAGTAGAGCTAATAGGAATCACAGACCTTGTGTTAATAATAGTGTTCAAGCCACTTAAAATTCCAGCATTGATCTAAGTTCCAACCAATAGTGTGAAATCCTACCGATCGTTGGATCATCCCGTGTCACATCGCAATATTTGTTTGTAAGGGGTCGGACCTCAGGCCTTGAATATTTGCGATGAGCGGTCACTATCACATCACAGTAAAACAACGGTGTGTGCTCAAACTACATGCATTAAGAAGTTGCGAAGTACGATCACCGAAATATCACATCGCTGAAAGCCTTCGTGTGTTATCAGACCTTGGTCATAGAGAGTGTGATATATGATTGTGATACATCGCATCACAATATTTCATTACCAAGGACAAAGGGCCTGAAACTATAGCGATTATAATTATGTGATTTAGTCTGGAAAGTTGATCATTTATGTTGTGATCTAAGGAGAATCACGAGTAGTTCTATAAAAAAATGAGAAATACAAGTGTTCAGCTTTTATAAACAAAATTAGAGTAGCGTCGTAGCAGGTTGGACTATAAAGGAATAACAAACGTGGGCCGATTGTTCGCGATTTCTGAAAACAATTGATTCCTGCGTCATTTGTGGTATTAGAGCACAGAGAGATTAAAGATTGATTGCAGTAAACATGCCGCCAAGGAGAGGAGATGACATTGGTCGAGGAAGACCAGAAGCAAATGCACTTCTATTGGAGGAGATCCGAAGACTGTGTATGAGAATGGAAACAATTGAGATTGCTCAAAGAAGAACACTTAATGAAGGGGATGACAGTGCTAAAGAAGAATCTTCTGAGGAAGAAGAAGAGGAGGAAAATGAAACTATCAGAGTTGTTAAGATGTTCGTGAAAGTAGGAGTAAAACAAAAGGTGGAAATTCCTACGTATGAAGGGAGTCTCAATCCAGAATAGATAATGGATTGGATAAGGTCATTAAACAAATATTTTGACTATGAATAGGAAGTCAACGACAGGAAGGAGGTGAGATTTGCAATTACTAGATTGAAGGGTCATGCAGCTATTTGGTGGGATGAGCTACAGACATCCAAAACAAGGAAAGGAAAGTCCAAGATCAAGCAATGGGAAAAAATGGTAAGTAAGATGAAAGCCAAATTTATGCCTAGAGATTATCAGTTGAATATTTTTAAATAATTGAAAAATTTAAGGCAAAAAGGAATGTCTGTTAAAGATTACACAGAAGAATTTTATAGATTAAGTATTAGAGCAGGACATGCAGAGGATGACATGGAGAAGATAGCGAGATATATCAATGGCTTACAATATGACATACAAGATGAGATCAGCTTGTTAAGTTTGAAGACTATTGAGGATGCCTATCAAGCAAGTTTGAAGGCAGATGAGAAGATGTTGAGAAAACAAAATCAGAGGAATAGAGGAAGGAGCTTATTAAGAGGTAGAGGAACTACCAAACCAAGGGGACAACAACATCAGCATGAAGCAACCAGTTCAAGTAGTAGACCACCGCAGAGAGGGGATTTAAATAGAGGAATATCTACGCCTAGAGGAGGGGACCGACGAAGAGATGTTCAATGCTATACATGTGGAGAATGGGGACATGTGTCATGGGACTGTCCTCATAATAAACCAACAAGTCAGAGGAATTCAAATGTGGCTGAGGAAAATCTAGAAATACCTTGACTTATGGAGAAGGAAGAACCCCCTGAAGTAGGATAATCACTATTTTTGAGAAGGAAATTGCTTAAGATAGAGAAAGAGATTGAAGAACCAGCGTAGAGGAAGAATGTATTCACAAATACCTATAAATAAAAAGGTAAGTGTTGTAAAGTAATAATTTACAGTGGAAGAACTAATAACCTTATTTCTACAGAGATGGTGGGTAAGCTCAAATTAGCAAAGACAGTGCACCCTACTCATTACAAAGTTCGTGGTTGTAGAAAGGACATCAGATTATTGTGACAGAACAATGCAAGGTTGAAATACAAATTGGTATGTATAAGGATGTAATATTATGTGATGTAATGCCAATGTATGTATGCCATGTATTGCTAGGAATATTGTGGAAATTTGATTGGAAAGTTATTCATGATGGGAGGAGAAACACTTATACTCTAGAGAAGGATGGAACTAAACATACATTGCTACCATTGAAGGATGACGCTAACAAAGGAGTGCTTGGAAGTAGTGTTATGTTGATAAGCATAAAGGAGTTGTTGCAAGAGATTAGAAAAAGTGAAGAAATGCATTTTGCTGTCATAGGGAGACGAAGGTAATTTTAACTTCCATGAACTTGGATGATTTTCCTGAAGAAGTTAAAATTCTATTAGATGATTTTGCTGACATTGTTGTAGATGAGTTGCCGAACGCGTTACCACCTTTTAGGAGTGTCACTCATCACATTGACTTAATACTGAGAGAGATTTTACCAAACAAAGCCGCTTACGGGTTGAAACCTCAAGAGAATGTAGAAGTTGGAAGGCAAGTACAGGAACTGATGGATAAGGGACTAATAAGAGAAATTCTTAGTCCATGTGCTGTACCAATAGTACTCAATCCAACGAAAGGAGGTGAATGGTGTATTTGCATAGATTCTAGAGCCATAAACAATATCACAATCAAGTATAGATTTCCTTTGCCATGCATGGATGATTTAATGGATTGTTTGAGTGGATCAAAGTATTTTACTAAAATGAAGAGTGGATATCATCAAATAATATTTCAAGAAGGAGATGAATGGAAGATTGCATTTAAAACAAATAGTGGGTTGTATGAGTGGTTAGTGTTGCCTTTTGGACTCACTAATGCACCCAGTACGTTCATGAGATTGATGAATTAAGTATTGAAGAAATATGCAGGCAAGTTTGTGATTGCTTATCTTGATGATATTCTAGTTTTTAGTAAAAGTAAGGGAGAACATCTAGAGCATCTTAAATTGGTTTTAATAACCCTGCAAAAATAGAAGCTACTGATAAATCTGAAGAAATGTAGTTTCATGAAGGAAGAATTAATTTACTTGGGATTTGTAGTTTCTAAAGAAGGATTGAAAATGGATCCAAAAAAAGTCCAAGCATTTTGGAACTAGCCTATTCCCAGAATTATATTTGAGGTAAGAAGATTTCATGGTCATGCAAGTTTTTACAGGATGTTTATCAGAGGTTTTAGTGAGATTTGTTCACCAATTCTTGAAACAATTAAGGAGACTAATTATCCTTTCAAGTGGACAAAAGTAGCAAATAGGAACTTTAAATTGCTGAAGAGGAAAATCACAGAGGAATTGATTTTAGCTTTTCTTGATTTTGAAAAGGTATTTCAAGTTGAAACAGATGCTAGTGGAGTTGCAGTTGGCGTAGTTCTAAGTCAGTAAAAAGGATCGATAGAGTAATTCAGTGAGAAATTAAATGAAGTGAAGAAGAAGTATTCGTCTTACAATAAAGAGTTTTACGCTATTATGCAAGCCTTGAAAAAATGGAGACATTATTTTCTGCCAAAGGAATTCAAACTGTATTCAGACAATCATTCATTATAGTTCATAAATAATCAGCCGAAATTGAACGAGAAACATGCCAAGTGGGTAGAGTTTTTGCAGATCTTTACTTTTGTGATAAATCACACAATTGGTATGTTGAATAAATTCGTTGATGCATTGAGCAGAGTAAGTTTTATTGTGCAAGAATTCAAAGTTTGTGTTGTTGGATTTGAAGAAATGATTGAAATGCACAAAGATGATGTAGATTTTAAAGATGTCTATATAGCAATTCAAAATCCAATAGTGCATAATAGAAGTCAATGGTTAGATTATCTCATCCAAGGAGGCTTATTGTTTAAAGGAAATAAGTTGTGTATTCCCAAATGTTCTATGAGGGAAAACATAATAAAGGAGAAACATAGTGGAGGATTATCTAGTCACTTTGGACAAGATAAAACCTTTGCTCAGGTGAATGATTTTTATTATTGCCCAAAAATGAAGAATAATGTGAAGAGAGTTATTGATAAGTGCAGGATATGTCATCATGCTAAGGGAAGAAGTCAGAATACAGGATTGTATCAGCCATTATGAATACTAGACTGACCGTGGGATGCAGTTAGCATGGATTTTGTTTTGGGATTACCAAAAACTCTAAGAGAGGATGAGTCCATTTATGTTGTGGTAGATAGATTTTCCAAGATGGCACATTTTATTGCTTTTAAGAATACTAGTGATGCAACACATATAGCTAATCTATTTTTTTCAGAAATTGTAAGATTGCATGGATTGCCTATCAGTATTGTGTCTAATAGAGATATAAAGTTTGTAGGACATTTCTGGAGAACTATTTAGAAGAAACTAGGAGCTAACCTCAGTTTTAGTTCAGCATACCACCCTCAAACAAATGGATAGACTGAAGTAATAAACAGGAGCTTGGGGAACATATTGAGAAGTTTAGTGTATCAAAATCCTAAGCAGTGGGATATAACACTAGCTCAAGCTAAATTTTCTTATAATGACACTCTAAACTGAAGTACTGGAATGATTCCATTTCAAATTATTTTTGGAATGAATTCAAGAGGTGTGTATGAGCTCAAAAATTTGGGTAAATAGGAGACAAGAAGTGAAAAAGCTGAAGAGTTTGCAGAACATATGCAAAGACTTCAAGGAGATGTCAAAGGTAGATTATAGGAAAGAAGTGGTAAATACAAACATAGTGTGGATATGAAAAGAAGAGAGAAAGAATTCCAAGTGGGAGATTTAGTGATGGTATATTTAAGAAAAGAAACATTTCTTTCTAAGACTTACAATAAAATGAAAATGAAAAAGATAGGACCATGTAAAATTGTAAGAAAGTTTTCAGCTAATGCATATGAAATAGAATTGCCAAAAGGGATTGGAATATCATCTATTTTCAATATTGAAGATTTGCATCCATACAAAGGGACAAAGACAGAGCTACAGGAGGAAACTACAGAAGATGAAGATCAAGCCTTGAACTGGGAAGGAAAAATGCCAAAGACAGTTAAGAAAGAAGTTGAAGTTGTTTTAGAGAAAAGAGTATCCAAAAGAACCAAAGGACAAACTTATTTTTAATATCTAGTCAAATGGAAATGACAGCTAGTGGAGGATGCTAGCTGGTTGACTACAACAGAGTTGCAAATGTATGGAGTAAGCCTTGAAATTCTGAGGGATGATTCTTTTCTTTCCCGGGAGTCTAATGTAGGAGCATCTGGACGTAGCCAGCAATGTAAAAGCCTATTCACATGTTGTGGCTAAACAAGTTGAGTTTCACTGACCTACATGGTCAAAAGTCAGTTTTTACCACGAGGGTTGGATCTCTCAAGAAATGAGTTGTATTTCATTATTTTAATAGTTATAAATTGTCTTATTTTAGATTGAAAGATAAGTTGTTAGCAGTTTTTACCACGAGGGTTGGATCTCTCAAGAAATGAGTTGTATTTCATTATTTTAATAGTTATAAATTGTCTTATTTTAGATTGAAAGATAAGTTGTTAGCATAGGTGTGTGATAGAGTTTGAAAATAGAAATTGGCTGTTAGAGTGTTTAAAAATAGAGATTGAGTTGTTAGGTAGGATTGGATTGATAAAAAGAAGAAAAATGTAATGCAAAAGGATTAGCAATGATGAGAGAGGATTGAGGAAGTCAAGTAATATAGTGATGATTTCCATATTGAAACAGGGGTCTTTTTAATTGTTGTAATCGAGCCAGAGGGGTAAGACTCTGTAACCTTGATATTATTTATAAATTGGTGTCGTGTGGGATTATATATACATATATTGATTCTATGTGAACTTTTGTTTATTTGTATTCGGGATAGAGTCTATTGTTTCTCTGTTTTCATGCTTCATGATATAAAACACGGAGCTAATAGGAATCACAAAACTTGTGTTAATAATAGTGTTGAAGCCGCTTAAAATTCCAGTGTTGATCTAAGTTCCAACCAACGGTATGAAATCCGCCCAATCGTTGGATCATCCCATATTGCATTGCAATATTTGTTTGTAAGGGGGTGACCTCAACCCTTGAAGATTTGTGATGAGCAATCACTGTAATATCGCATCGCAGTAAAACAGTGGTGTGTGGTTAGACTGCATGCCTTAAGAAGTTGCAAAGTGCGATCGCCGAAATATTGCATCGCTGAAAGCCTTCATGTGTTATTGGACCTGGTCGTAGAGACAGTGCGATATGGGATTGCGATACATAGCATCGCAATATTTCATTACCAAGGACAAAGGGCCTGAAACTATAGTGATTGCGATTATGCGATTTAATCTGGACTGTTGATCATTTATGTTGTGATCTAAGGAGAATCACGAGTGGATCTATAAAAAAAGGAGAAATACTAGTGTTCAAGTTTTATAAACGATATCAGAGTAACGTTGTAGAAGTTTGGACTATAAATGAATAGCAAATGTGGGCCGATTGTTTTAGATTTCTCAAAATGATTGATTCTTGCATCACAAACGTGGCAATGGTGTTGGAGAGGGTAAGAAAGAGTCCAAGAAAAAGGTAAAGTTTCCATGCAAGTTATGCAATGGAGATCATCTGACTCACCTCTGCTTGAAGATCCAAGATGCTCAATGCTTATTAGTGTAGAAAGGGTCCTTTAGCTCCCAAGTTGTTCTAACTAACCCTTTTCCCCAATGGTAGAAAATACTTGCTAGTGCGAATTCAAATGTTGGTACCTCCGCAGGGGGCAACCAGGAAGGGGAAAATTCCTCAAATGTTTATATGGTGAGCTCTCATATCAACATCACTACACGAGCACATGATTATGGTGAATCAAAAATATCTAAGGCTAAATCTATTGCAGAAGCCACAGAGCCACTTCATATTGAGCGACCCTCTATTGAGTCTATGCCTCAGATATCGAATGGTTTTGCGAAACGCTCGACTATCAACCCTAATGCTAGGGTAGCCCAGAACTGCTTGATTGTAGAATATCTGGCTCAAAGTCCTTGTGCTATGTCTACATTGGAGGTACTCCAGTTGTGCCCTGCTCATAGAAGTGCTTTGCTTTCGACCATTGGTGCAATAGATCCAAAGAATTCATTAGTGCTCACTTTTGGTATGATGAATGTGAAAAAGAGGCTTCCTCACCATATGGCTTTCCAGATAAAGTCTACATACCAAAAAACTAATATTTTTCAGACAGTTATAGATGAGGGAGCTTCCACATGCATGATGTCTATGTCATGTTGGAAGGCCATTAGATCACCTTCAGCTATTCCTCCACTGACTATCTTGACGACATTTGATGGACATTCTCATAGGCCGCATGGGATTATCTCGGCCTTTCCTATCTATGTTGGGGGAAAGGTAGTAAATATTGAGGTGGAAATTGTTGATGCGAACCTAGATTATAACCTCCTCTTAGGTAGGAATTGGATTTATGAGATGGATGCCATTGTTTCATCATTATTCCACATCCTCTATTTTCCTCGTGAGGGGAGGATTGTTAGAATTGATCAGTTAGACTATTGTCCAAATGACACCCATGCTACTTCAGATTCTATCATTCCATCGGTGGACAATCCCCATTAACCTATTCTGAATTTAGGAGGTTGGATGTACTCTTCGCTAATGGGTATTTTTGACCTCCCTCCTCCTACAGCTAGAATTAATGCAAATTCATACTCTAAGGGATCGTCTGGGAAGGAGTTCTTTCGAACTCATTGTTTTTCAGACCCTTGGCCCTTAGCTTCATCTACCACCACATTAGATGGAGGGAAAGTAGGTGGAATGGCATTTCCCATGTGTACAAGGGAGCCTAGTTATCAATCTATTATTAACTCTGGAGATAGCCATCCCACTCCTTTTTCACAAGAGGAGTTAGATGGTGATGTGGCTCCGAATTGGACCCTCTATTGTTCTTCAGCTCTAGATTGCTTAGATACAATGTTAAGATCTAAAGAAGCAAATTTGGAAGCAATGATGGGAGTAGATCGACCATGGGAGGATTTACATCATCATTCATATTTTCTCCCTCCATTGCATGAAGTTGATCTAGTTTGTGCAATTTGTCTACTAGTGATGTTTGTACAGTTTCAAACCCTTTGGCTCCAGTACAATTTTCATTGAAGGTAACATGTCAGTTATCTCATGAACTGTACCTATAAAAATATCTAAGAATCCTAACATAATAGAAAATGTCTTCATCAGAGTTGATTGTTCCTCTAAAGAAATTCAAATCTACATTGATCTCTTTAAAGAGTTTCAAGATGTGTTCGTTTGGTCTTATGAGGAAATACCTGGAATTGATCCATCTATAGTCCAGCATGAGATCAAGACATCCAAAAATGCCAAACTAATTCGTCAAAAACTTTGACCTGTCAATCCTCAGAAAGTGGCAACTATTAAAGCTGAAGTTGAAACGCTACTTAAGGGGTGTTTCATATACGTTGTTCCTCTAACTAAGTGGGTTTCCAACCCAGTCTCGGTAGATAAGAAGTAAGGAACGATTTGAGTATGTATCGACTTTAGGGATTTAAATAAAGCTTGTCCAAAAAACAATTACCCCACACCTTTTATTGATTAAATTGTTGATGAAAATGTGGGTAATGAAATTTTTTCGTTCATGGATGGATTCTCTGGTTACAATCAAATTACTATCCGTCTAGAGGATCAGCACAAGACAAACTTTATTTGTACCTGGGGCATGTTTGCATACAAGAAGATTCCTTTTGGTCTTAAAAATGTTAGAGCTACTTAGTAGGTCATGTCTTATGCTTTCCTGTTTCTAGGAAAACTAGTGTCTTGTCGAATGACTAGCCCTCTAGGTTTGGCAACTACCCTAGAAACAATAGTTTAAAGCAATTCAATGATTTCTTCTATGTGTAATAGACAAGAGAAAGATAATGGAACCAACCTTGAACTTCCACTTAATCCCTTTCTTTCTCTCTCTCCCCTTTTACAGAACCCACAACTCCTCCCCGTACTTAACGCACTTGGAGAGTACTTGCACAAGTACAACAACTAAGAACCATCAAATCATCATGATCTATTACAACATAAAAATTATAGAATCATATATATAATGGACATATGATAGCATTCACAAATGATAAAATTCACAATTGCACAATCATATGGAAGAAAACTTCAAGAAATTTATTAATAGAAGGGAGAATTACAACCCAGTTGTCTGATCCAGCATCATCCTCCCAGCTTCAATGCTTCTTCACCTCATGAAATAGCAAGATCAATCCAACAATACGATGCCCTTTCCTCAATTACAAACTATCAACACTTCCTTGTAATTCACAATATTCCAGCCTTCTAGATCTCTTAGATGAGGGATCCATTTATAGATGTAAGCAAGGGCATGAGTCATCTATGGAATTTGATTAGTGTCATTACACTTGTTACAATTGGTTCCACTTGGAGATTTCTTGGATCTCTTACTCATCCCTGGGCGAATTCAGAGAGGCAAGTGGCATAAGAGAAGTTTCTAGAAGATTCCATGAGCAACCACCTAGCAAATTGTCTTTGACATTTGTCCATCCTCGCCCATCACACCCTATAGAAGGCCTAATTAGTATGCATCGCATCCCGGTAGTGTACCACTCAGTATGCATCACACCTTGCCAGTGGAGCAGTCAGTATGGTTTAGTTTAGGCCACTTTTGGATGGTTTCTCAAGTGGAACTTTTGGGGAATGATGTAATCAGATGACTATGTTCTTTTTAGGGTATGAAACAACTCTTTTAGGGGTTGATGAGCCCTAGTTTATTGACATATAACAGTTACGCCCTAAAGCATGAAGTCATAAATATTGATGTCGGGTGAAATGATTTATCATGAGGATCCGAAGTTTTGAACTGGAAGGTGACCTACATAAGTTACAATATAATACATCATCATAATATAAGTTTCATGATCTAGCTGAGGTAGGCATTCCCATGCTCATTTCATGTACATAGATCATATAGTCGTCTGTAGATGTAGATTGGTGATTC
This sequence comes from Pinus taeda, assembly GCA_000404065.3. NCBI lineage: Eukaryota > Viridiplantae > Streptophyta > Pinopsida > Pinales > Pinaceae > Pinus > Pinus taeda. The sequence goes on along the minus strand of APFE030470251.1, from coordinate 18,653 downwards.
TTCAGATGTAGAGTCATCATCCATGATTCAGATGACCATCTATGTAGCGCCTTTGTACATTTGATGCTTTCATATCCCTAAATATATCGTAGCCCAGATGGATGAAACTAGATCCAGGGTCTTGAAACGCGTTCAATATTCACCCGATGTACAAGTCAATCCATGTGAAGAGATGTTCTAAAGTCGAACATGGAAAGACATCGCCTGATTACTAGCCAATGTTGTGAGATATTAACAGACATGAGAGGAATCATCGATAATGATAATGTCCCTCAAGGTACTAAAGTACAGTTCACGTGGTGTGAATATATGATCCGATGTCGAACACCATGCAAAATCTTTTGGTCGAAGGCCATTGATGTCAACCTATCGTCGGAAGTGAGAAAATTGCCATTGATGTATGTAATCTTCAAAGCACTGAAAGGATTGTTTCTAAGTAAACTTCTTGGATAATGAGCTGAGGTTGACAAGAAGTGACTCGTCATAGGATGGCCTTGATGTATCCCAAGTCTACGACATGAAACAAAGTAAATGATTTCTAGAGGTGAAAATGAACTGACGACACAAAGTTCAAGAATGGCGGTCATGAAAAAATGAAGGTTGGAGGTATTACAGTGGATAAGACATTAACTGGATGGTAATTTCTCAACTGAATGACTTCTCTTGAACATGTCAGTGACGCTGAGATGAATTGGTAGCGTTAACCCCAAAAGATGGATGGTATGAAAGACCAATGGTGAGATGACTGGTGAATGGAATAACCCAACCCAACTCAATAATGGAGATAAAGTGAAAGTGTCATGTTCAAGAGCAACCCGCTACCATAAATTCTTCAAGTTTCTTCCCTTTTTTCCCAGTCATTGCTGACCAGTACCTCTTTATTTTTGTCAAGCTTGAGGAGGATAACATATGCTTGTTCTATAATTCACCCTTTAGGAAAACCTGTCGCTATGTTTTAACGAGTCTAGCGATAGTGAAACTCGGCCTTGTCTAGAATGCACAAGTTTGTCGCTATTGTTTTAACGAGTTTAACGACAAGGATAACTTGGTCCATTTCATGTTTAGAGAGTTTGAAAAGGGATGATAAGGAACCTCCATAAGTTCTTTTTCGTAAAATAATCCCTTAGGTCCGAAAAAGGATAAGATAATACCATAGGGATGACTTTTCCGATCACTTTAATGAGCTAAAAAAGACAAGCGCTCAACCTTTTCGTAAGATAATCCCTTGGGTCCGAAAAAGTATAAAATCATACAGGAGGGTTGGCTTTTCCAATCACTTTAACGAACCGAAATAGACAAGCGCTTGACAATCTTTTCACATTTAACGAGTCTGAAAAGGGTTTAAAGGAGACTCAATTTTGAGGAACGAGTGGTGTTTAGGGTAGCAATTGGTTCCAGTGAATTTGGAACTTCTCAAAACATGGTGAATTCTATGAAGATCGTGGCTAATAAGACCACTCATCGCAACTGTTCCTCAAAAAGGGTAAAACAACCAAGTGAGAGTGTATGATTGGCCAAAGGGATGGTGGTGATGGGAGGTACACAACCAAGGTTCAAAAGGCTGATAGAATGGCAATCACAAAGGTTAATTACCTGCAAATGGGTTCATTTTTAAACAAGCTTGAACCATGGGGGAACTATTCTTGGATTTGGTTTCATGTTTTTACAAGCTTGAAACGAACAAACTATGCTTGGAGCCAGTTTTTTATTTTTACGTAAGCTCGAAATGACAAAACTAAAAATTGAAAATGAAATTGAAAAAATGGGTTCATTTTTTGACAAGCTTGAACCATGGGGGAACTATGCTTTAGATGGGTTTGCATGCCTCCAGCAAGAAAAATAAAGTATCTTGTAACCATATGGAAATCACTACGATGAGGTAGGGCGGTTTCGTCCAGAATAGACCAAACACCTCTTTGGCTTTGTCCAGAATAGACAAAGGTGAATGGTGTGTCAGACCAATCTCATCACCTATAGGGAAACCTACCTTTACAACTAGGTGTATGTCCCCCAAGCTTCATTACATTCACCAGACTACTTATTGTTATCAGGTGGGTGCAATGAAGATTCAAGTGATACTGTTGATGTAAAAGGACCATTTAGGGACGATGATTGACTTGGAGCTATGTTTGTACCGAGAAATGAAAGCTGGTCAACAGTGACTATCCTGCCTTTATGTGTGAAACACATCACTCGAAAGAGTGTTGAAACAATAACTTCCATGTTATAAAGATAGTCACATCCAATGAGTAAATTGTAATCTAACGGTCCTGGGACTATCATCACGTTCAGATGAATGTTTTTCCCTCCCAAAGTGATCTGTAACTTAGGAAGGATCCCTAACGGTCGACTGGTTCCCTTGTTAAAGCCTAACATATTCTATGTAACAGGCATAAGCAATGGTGAACCAAGTGCTTTCCAAGCAGTCGAGGAAAGGATACTCACTAATGCACCTTCATCTATGATAGTTCCAGACACGATTATTTTACAAACTTGTACTATGATCCAGAAAGTTGCATAAGAAGGAAGGCAGGATCTTGCTAGTTAATTCCAATCTAAGAAAGTGACTAGACTACTTGGAGGTGGTACCGAAGAAATGGGAGGATTAACCCCTTACATTACAAGCACTAGAAGGTTTTCCTCTTGTCTTGATGGAACAGGTGGATTTCCCCCAATCTTGTTAGAATCCGAAGTAACAAAAAGAATTTGAATGGTATCATTTCCACTCTCTTTGGGAAAGGTACGATTAACTGAAGGTGAATTTGGGTCAACTGTTACCTCGATTTGTTGACTTTGGTCAGGCTTGGACTCATAAGATTCACTTTCAGAGAGAGTGGTTTTGACCGACGGTTGTTTTAAGTCAGTCATTTTTTCAACTAGAGAAGGACTCAGGGAGAGTTTCTTGTATCCAGATGGAAGTCACTGCGGTGAAGCAGGACAGTTATCCAACACTCTTTTGGCTTCATCCAAAAAAGGACAAAGGTGAAGAGAATGATTACCTTCACATAACCTACATGGAATTTTGACCTTTCCCTTCTGTCCATGAACTTTACTATCACTAGTTGATGGCGTGTTACCAACATGATCTCCAAAATTTGATGACATGGGATGGTGTGAACGAGGAGACCATTCTTTCAGATCCAAGGAAAGCAAGGACAATCTTGATGAAAATGGTCTCCCGCACAGATTATGCATGGAAATTTGGGTTTGGGAAGTTTAATGTGTGGATTTTCACCAGATGATGCATTAAAAGCAATGGTTTCTTGGTTTCCCCCTTACTGAATTGGCTTCTTCATCTTCTCCTTGCCTTTCTTCTTCTTCTCAGCCACCTGGTTACTAGTATCACTACTTTCACCAAGCGAAGGGGAAGAAGGGGATGGAGAAACAAATGAGGAAGAAGGCGAAGGGTCAACTTCAATATCAACTAGAGGTGTACTTGATTACGGAGAACTCGCGGCATTTTGAACCATAGAGGTTGATAACATCCATAGTGGTATGCCAATGGTAATTCTTGGAAGGGACAATGTAGGAATATACAGAGCACCAATATTTCCCCAAGAAGTAAAAGGACGAGGATTCCCCTCAAAAGAGATTCCTTGATTGGTGGACTCCGAATTTGTCTCCATATATCTCAACTTAAGATTGACTAAGGAATAGGGATGTTATTCTGATTTCAATTAATTTTAAGGATGTTTGGACACAACTTTGCTTTTTTAGTTTGTAAGAGTTGATAAAAAGCTAAAGATGACTCTATTCTCCTTCGATTTTTAATGAGCCTGAAAGGACAGGTGCTCAGATGGACCTTTTCTTTTAAAGAGTAAAAAAGGAACGAAAGTGACTACTCTGGAAAATATAGAGAGAGGGATTACCAAACCAATCGCAAAACTGCAATATACACCTTGGTGATAAATTAAAGAGAAATTACCAAGGACTTATGTATGGTAGTCAATCTTTCCGAATGCTATGTTCAGTGCATTGCGATCAATAAGGTGGTAGACTCGGCTTCCTATAGATAAAGGATTTAAGCCTATTTTGGTCTCCCAATACATACGTGACGGTATGGGGAGCACAATTCCATGCTAGCACTTGTTGTATCAAGGAGGAGGAATCACCAACCTTCAATGAAAATCATAGCCACTAGTTTTAATGACGTTGGAACATGTCTCTAGCGTAGACCTCTAGATATGTTGCATTAAGTTCCAAAGCATTGTTAGGTTCATTGAAATTTATTTTAGAGTTGATCTTGTTTATATTTTTCCTTTCAATGGTTCACCATGTGATGATGATTTTGAAATTCCTAAAATGAAATCTACAATGATAAACCATCTTTGTTTATTTTGAGCAATGAAAATCATAGTTACTAGGAAAAGAAGATTACAATTCTTTCAAACAAAGAGAAAAGAGCACACACCAGTGAATTTTCCTAAATCATATTTTTGCACACAAATCTAAAAATTCTAAATGCAAATGCATGTATTTGTTTTCATTCTCCTTAATGTGAAAAATGCCAAAAAGGAAAAAGAAATGCAACAAAGATCTGAAATATTTTACTCAAAGAGACATTTTTTACAATTTCTTTTTCAAAAGAGAAAGGAAGACTCCATGACACTTTTGAATTTTGAATAAAAAAATGCTTTCAACACTTCAAATATAAACAAATCAAATTAAATACATGAAGAAAAGTTCAATCGACTATCCAGGGAAGGAAGAATTCACGACACTTCTCTTTTCGACACAAAACGATAATTTCAACACTTTTTGTATCAAAGTGACAAATCGATTTAAACAACTTTTCGACAAAGGATTGCAAATGATGAAAAAAAACAAAAAAACATTCACTAATCCTAATCTAATGGAGGCTGATCTATGTGATGCAAGTATGCTTTAGTAAGGAGGCATTGTTCATTAGCAGCAAAACAACCAAACAAAACTGAAAACAAGTTCAAAAACTCTCAATTTCTAGAATGGAAAAAGAGTTCAGTTAGTCATCGCACCCAGACATCATAGAAACAGAGATGAATCACACTTACTGCACTCAGGAGGTGCGATGCATATTGGTTTAAGTGGAAGATAGTGCGATGATCTAGGGAGCGCAACTGAAATGGGTTTTGGCTCAGATGTGCAGCTGTTTTCAATGAGTTAGGCCGAGTGTTGATGAAAAATAAAGAGCAAAGTACAGAGGAATGTCTTGAGAGGTTACTGAGCTACCAAAAGGGTATCTAGATGTGCTTGTAAGTCAGATGTTTAATTCATAAACTAAACCAGAGATTGACTGAAGTAACATTCATCTACTATGCAATTGCACAGCAAGAACAGTTCGAAGGCTACCTGGCTGACCTCGGGCTCTATCTATAGTTTATAAAACAAACAATAACAACAAACAAATATCTGTTCTTCCCCAATGAAGTCACCAATTTGTTTCTGGGAAAACTAGTGTCTTGTCGAACGACTAGCCCTCTAGGTTTGGCAGCTACCCTAGAAACAACAGTTTAAAGCAATTCAACGATTTCTTCTATGTGTAATGGATAAGAGAAGGATAATGGAACCAACCTGGAACTTCTACTTAATCCCTTTCTTTCTCTCTCTCCCTTTTGATAGAACCCGCAACTCCTCCTCGTACTTAACATGCTTGGAGAGTACCTACACAAGTATAACAACAAAGAACCATCAAAGCATCGTGATCTATTACAACATAAGCATTACAGAATAAGATATATAATGGACATATGATAGCATTCACAAATGATAACATTCACAGTTGCACAATCATATGGAAGAAAACTTGAAGAACTTTATTAATTGAAGGGATAATTACAACCCAGTTGTCTGATCCAGCATCATCCTCCCAGCTTCAATCCTTCTTCACCTCATGAAATAGCGCAAGATCACTCCAACAATACAATGCTCTTTCCTCAATTACAAACTATCAACACTTCCTTGCAATTCACAATATTCCAGCCTTCTATATCTCTTAGATGAGGGATCCATTTATAGATGTGTGCAAGGGTGTGAGTCATTTATGGGGTTTGATTAGTGTCATTCCACTTGTTACAATTGGTTCCACTTGGAGATTTCTTGGATCTCTTACTCATCCCTGGGAGAATTCAGAGAGGCAAGTGGCATAGGAGAAGTTTCTAGGAGATTCCATGAGCAACCACTTAGCAAACTATCTTGGACATTTGTCAATCCTCGCCCGTCGCACCCTATAGAAGGCCCAATCAGTATGCATCGCAGCCTTGCACTGTTACACTCAGTATGCATCGCACCCTAGCAGTGTACCACTCAACATGCATCGCACCTTGCCAGTGGAGCAGTTAGTATGGTTCAGTTTAGGCCATTTCTGGATGGTTTCTCAGGTGGAGCTATTGGGGAATGATGTAATAAGATGACTATGTTATTTTTAGGGTATGTAACAACTCTTTTAGGGGTTGATGAGCTCTAGTTTATCGACATATACGTTTGGGGTTGATGTGCCCAAATATGTCTATAACATTTCCATGACATAAAAAATGTTATAGAAGCATACTTGGATGACTTAGCTGCTCATTCTCACAAGAGAATTGATCATCCCAATCACCTTTGGTTTATTTTTGAGAGATGTCGTTTTTATAAAATCTGGTTGAATCTGAATAAGTGTGTTTTCACGATCACATCTGGTCAGCTATTAGGACTCATTGTATTAACTGAAGGGAGTCGAGTTGATCCTTTCACGGTTGAGGCAATAATTTAGTTGCCTCCCCCGTCTTCCATTCGTTAACTTCAAAGTCTCCAAGAAAAGGAAAATTTCTTTAGGAGATTTATAGCAAATTACGCTGAGATTACCAAAGGATTTATGTGTTTGCTTAAGAAAGGAGTTCCATTTTTATGGGACGATTTTGCACAACGATCTTTTGATGCTTTGAAAAAATCACTAACCTCTGCTCCATTATTGAGTCCACCAGATTATGTCAGAGATTTCCTTTTGTATCTCACTGTAGCAGAATCAATGATTGATATGGTTCTGGTTTAGGAGGATGATGCTCTCAATGAGAATGTAATCTACTACTTGAGTTGAGGCTTAGTAGGACCTGAGCTACATTATTCTCCCATCGAGAAATTGGCCTTGGTGGTTGTCCATGCTATCCAGTGGCTTTGTTATTACATTCTATTGTGCAAAATGTTCGTCTTAGCAGCTGTCAATCCTTTTCAGTTTGTCCTCAATAGGCGAGTGATTGGGGGCAAATATAATTGATGGATTGTTATTTTGCAAGATTTTGATCTCGAATTCTTGTCAACTAAATCTAAGAAGTCATTAGTTTTTACAGAATTTATTTCGGAGTTGCCTTGTGAGGAAGCTATTGTTTATGAGGAAAATTTTCCCGATGAACATTTATTCCTCATTTCTTCACAAGATCCCTGGTACAGAGATATCATTATATATCTCCAGACTTCGAAGCTTCCACCTACTTTCTCCAAAGGTGAGCGTTGAAAGTTACGTCACCTTGCTAAAAACTATGTTATTATTGGTGATACATTATATCACAGAGGGGTTGAATCAATCCTTAGGCATTGCTTAACTTTGGAAGAAGTTGATTCTATGCTTAATGATTTCCACAGTTGAGCTTGTGGTGGTCATCTATCAGGGCTCGCAATAGCCCATAAAATTTTGCATGCGGGGTACTTTTTCCCTTCAATTTTCAAAGATTGTATTGAGGCAATCAAACGTTGCTATCCTTGTCAAATTATACTCGCAAAATGCGCCTACATCCAACTCCACTTTTTCCTGTTATCACTGTCAGTCCATTTACGAAGTGGGGCATTGATTTTACTACTCGTAATCCACCTTCGATACTGAATCACAAGTACATCATTATGGCTATAGACTACTTTACAAAGTGGGTTGAGGCCATGCCTACTTACAAAAACAATAGTGAAACAACAGCCTTGTTTCTCTTCAACCAAGTTATTTAAAAATTTGGTATACCAAGAGAGATTGTCACTAACCATAGCAATCACTTCCAAAATCAACTGATGACTGAATTGGCTCTCATGTTAGGCTTCCGGCAGGAGCATTCATCTCCATATTATCCTCAGGCCAATGGGCAAGTGGAAGCCATGAATACATCCCTTAAGACTATCCTGGAAAGGACAATTGATAAAAATCAATCCAATTGGCACATCATGTTGTACCCAACACTCTAGGCATATCAAACCTCAGTTAATAATGCCACCAATTTTACTCATTTTCAACTAGTTTATGGGTTGGAATCTATTTCCCTATTAAATGTGAAATTTCCTACCTTAATCTAGCTGTAGCACTTCTTCCAGAGACATCTAGTCTCGAATAACGCCTTGTTTATTTGGAACATCTTGATGAGAAGAGTCTAGATTCAGCCATAAGAAATGAATCCCATAAGAAGAGGATGAAAAAAAAATGTGATAAAGTTGTCCATCTTTGGGTTTTTTCTAAAGGCGACCTTGTCTTAGTCTATGACCAAGACAAAGATGCCTTGGGAGCAAGCAAATTCAAATCTATGTGGTATGGTCCCTTTCTAGTCAAGTGAGTTTTGGGAAAATGGGCTTATGAATTAATTGATTTTGAAGGGCACAGGCTGGCAGAGCACAGAAATGGGCTCTAGCTTAAGAAGTATTTTTCTTAGGCTTTTGCCAAGAAATTGCTTGTTTGTATATATTGTATTTTTGTACATATTTGTCTTGCATTTTGTGATATCGACATTTCTAATATGCTTTGGCAAGTATTGATGGATGATTCGATATATTTCAAATTCGCCAATGGTGCAAGTCGGTACACTTAAAATCTTGCTTCTGTCGCTTGGGTGATTTATTATCCATATGGCTAGTTGATGGTGTCGAGGGGAGTATGGATTGGCCTTGAATATACTGTCATTATTAATTTACTATCTGAAGCAATATCTTATTGGATTGACTCGTTGGTAGTTTATCTAGACTCACAACTGGTGGTGTCGCAGTTATATAACACTTATCGGGTTCGTGATCCTTATTTATATTGCCAATTTTTGAGAGTGAGAGTGTTGCAATGATCATTTATTTATATTACATATGTTCAAATTCCATGATCTGAGAATTCATTAGCAGACTCTATTGCTAATAAAAAATTAGATCGGCACATTAATCATTCATCTAATTAAATAACATCAAAAAAGTTTGAATTTGTATATATATCATAAAATCGCCTATATATAGATAGAGTGTTGAAAAAATAATATACAAAGTTGGGACAAGATGCCCTCAAAATTTGGTTTCATGCCCATAAATCATGTCTAGTCATACATAGATCTATCTAGCAACCCGACCTAGGGTGAGGGATAAAAAGTTAACCACAGCATTGGCTACACGTCGAAGTATCTAGACCCAGTCCTGTGGTACCCCTACCACACGACGTTGCATCTCTTTAGGAAGATCCTCTACGACTATCATAGGTACCTAGTGAGTTAGTCTCACCAAGTTTATCTAAATAGCATAAAGGACTCTCTCTGTCTCAGCTGCTACCTCTTTGGCCCCTATTCCGCGACACCTGTGCCTCGAAAATCCATCTGGTCTAACTAGACCCACATCTGGAACATGGTCATTTTGTCAGTATTTTGTCTCATCAAAAATATTTTTCTAAGTTCATTTCATATTAAAATATCCAAAAAAATCTTAAAAATTCATAAAAAACTTAAAAAATTATTACCTATGTCTCGTCATGCCACATTTTGTGGTAACACTAAGTTTGGATCTCCTCGGAAATCCATATCGGCATATGGATAGTAGTCCACTACGATGATTTCTTGATCTTACCAGGTGAAAAACGCATCATCAAAAGTCGTTCTAGGCACATCCCTGTCTCCAAGGCATTTCATCAAGTCCACCCATCTACCCATTTGTGGATCTCTAGGGTTGCTGATGGACACTGATACTTTTGGACGTAGCCCAGGTATCTTCTCGAAGAATAATGAACAGAAGATGGTTCCATATCCAAAATTCTTCATTTGACCCTTCTGTATAGAGGTCAATTGGCTATTCATGTTAGTCAAAAGAGGCATACACTAGTCAAATACTGTGGTAAGACATTCCACTTCCAGGCTCATAGATACTCATTATGCCTAATGTAGGGAAGCTAACCCATTTACTCGTGCAATGGTAAATAGAAAAAACCTTAGAGAAAATTTCCACATGTTTGATTGGAATTTGACTTCCAATCTTCTCTGGATGTCTAGGACAATATATATGGACATAGTCTTCCACCTAAATACTACCTCTTCTCTTGCCTGTCGAATGCACGACCTCCCCTTTTCAGGAGAGACTGGTAATAAAATAGATATCTTTGATCTAAATTCATAGAGGCATTTGATCTATCATGAAAGCATCATCCTATGTGCTCCAGTAGTGGATCAAAAGATTGAGCAAGCACGTATTGGCTTTCATATTTGGCATTTTGAAGAATTTGAATAAGCCATAGCCTCTTAGAGCGTCTAGTGCATGTTGGTCATTCATTACCTCATTATCAATAGTGGTATGCTCTCTTTCCCTCCAAGTGATAGTCATCCTGCAAAAAATTGAAGTTTTAACTGTTAGTTTTTATGTTAAAACTTTAACTCGCATACATGCGGGTTCCCTTTACACACAGTCACGTGTAGGGCCATCATATAAGCAGGTTGATCACATCCAACTCCCATGTATGCAGAGTTGATTTTTTTGGCATAGTTTCCTACGGTCAAAACTTTGAGAAAACTTCTAAAAACTATCATAAAACATTACAAGTATGATTTGACGATTACATGGTGACTTTGGGGTGATTTGAATGGTCCAATTGTTCAGAGGAAAGATTGCTTCATTTTTATCCACAGCTCTTTGCTCCAAACAGAAATGAAAAAATTGTGAGTCCAAAAGTCATTATATAACTTTGAAATTGCAAAATATTTTTTCAAAAATTGATTTTTGTCTCATGGATTTTTTGACTTGTGGGCTTGGATTGTCAAGAGTGGGTTGTTTTTTCAGGAAATTTTGGAGACATCTTTGATATGTTATTTCTGTCCCATGACTGCTAACCCATCATGGTAGGTATTGTTCACTCATTGGCATTTAGGTTAGGGAAAACCATTTTCCACTGCATCTTGCATACTAGCCTCCATTCTGTGATACATTAGCCATAGGGTTGACCCCAACGTATCTTGGTTAGAAAACCGTTTTCAGTCGCTGATATTTTAAATCATGATGTGATGGTAGAGCAATCCTTTACATGGGCATATTAGTTAGAACCTCGCTGACATTGGTTGTCCATGTTGTTATACTGAGTAGGCTCAGGAGTCCTCTTTAGTCCCGCCATGAATGATTCATTGAAGACACATTCTCCTTTCTTCCATGCTAATTTATGGCCTTATACTATAGAGGCTCCTCTGTGTTGACTTGTACAGCTGCATTGCATTTTGACTATTTTCACCTTTTGGCCTTGAGTCGGCTTCACTTGGACTCGTGTTTAAGCCACTTACCTGACCATGTCTTCTGCAAAATCAACCATGCAATCACTTAGCTTTTGCAACTTGACGCATCCTTTTACCCGTGGAAAGAACATCCCTTTGAGTGTCCTTGAGCAGTTTCGCCTCCTTGCATTGAGCATAGGAATGTTCCCTTCCCAAGAACTAGATCATTTGTTTCTATGACACTCGTTCTTTCCACTATACTATAGCATTGTTTTATTCTTTTTCCAGCTTAAAAAAAAAAGATGAGAAAATTATATATTCCAAAAAGAGCAGGAACAGGACAACATTTCCATATTTTCTTGGTAACTAGAGTCAATCGTGTCACCTTTGAGCAAAGCACTCAAAAGAAAGTCTCTCCTCCATTCAGGAGGGATTTAGTTTGACTTAGGTGACCCTTAACCTTGTTATTGAGTTAGTACTCCTCCTATTGGTTACCTCTTCCAATCATATGGAGAGTTTTCTTATGCCTCTTGCATGACAAACTTATACAGAGTTATCATATGCTACCATATAGTCATCATTGAGTCATTCTTTTGTTCAAGGGAAGTAAACCTGAGTCGGCCTCTCTGCGGTATCTCTTGACCTATTTTTCAGTCAACCACCCTTGGTTATCAGTGTCATGTTTGTGATCACGTGTCGGTTTGAGAAGGTCTCCATTGACTTCTTGTTGGCGGGTCTTGTCCTTATCGACTATGACATATTGCTCTGAAGGCAGGACTAGAGCCACACCTTGGCCCTATTTTTAGTATTGATAGGTCACCTATGCTTAGCATCGATCAGTATCATGGCTCTTTGACCGAGTGGTTTCCCTTCTGTTTGACATCAGCTTTCATTATCACACATTAGGATTCATGCAGTGCCTTGGTTTCCATTTGACTCTATTGGTGGATTCCTTGGCTCTGTGTCAGCTTTCATTATTTGTTGGTTTAGAGGGTTTCTATTTTACGTTAGCTACATCTTGTGTATGCTAGAAACGTGCTTTAGTTGGGTTACTACATCTTTTTCGTCTGATTCCTTCCACATTATTGGCCTAAGGGTTACACTCATGCTAGATTGATGAAGGATGCTTTAATTCCTTCCTTCTAGCGGATCTTCTCCTATCGACTACAGCTCATTTTTTATGGGACAAAGATATAGAGTCCATTTGGCAGTACCTTGGGGTTTGTAGTCATCAGTGGCAGATTCCTTTGCTATCGATAGTGGGAAACCATCATTATCTCTTGATTGATAGATTCTTTCAAGTGTTCGACTTCATCTCATTTATTTGCACTTTTTAGATTGTACTGGGTACCTTGACTCTCATTATCATTATCGGTGAGTAGTCTCACATTTATTAATCGTATACATCAATGCCCTGTAATCAAACGATTTCTCATGTGGTCGACTTCAGATCATTCATTCCCATTGTGTAGAAATGTACCATCTTGGTGAGTGAATACCTCGGATTGCATCAACATCTTTTGGTTCACTTGTCAGTTTCTCTTGTTGCTTCTAGTTGACACCATTCACCTTATATGTTGCAGTTCTTCACAACGACATCTTATATGTTGGCATCCGAGTTGCGATGTAGTATCATTTTATTCCACCATGTTCATTTGGTACTATTGGGATCAGTTTTTGACATCAGTGATCAGCTTCATCCTTCAACATCATTGATCGTCTTCTTATATGTGATATTCATAAATGTACTTTTTTTATCACGATTAAATGATCCATTATGTACTTTTAGTTTTTTATCCTTGCATACATATTGGATCCACTTGTACTTGATATGCAGACATGATTTACTTTTCCAAGCATGGGTATGCCTGCCGCAGGCAACAGTTTCTTTTTGATCTCTTTTGATGGCTTGGTAAGCTAAATTCTGGTGAAGTCCTTCCCAGTCTCGGCATGATTCTTTCCATACACTTAATACATTTTGGCCATCATGTACCCCTTCTGACTTCATATATTAGGGGGCATCTGTTATAGCACCATTTACCACTCTTCGTATTTGTGATGCTTGGTTTATGGCCTAGGGAAACACCTCCTTCCAGACTTGGTCCAAATATTTTAAAAATAGTGTTTTATTCCCTGTACACTACTTTTCACTGAGCTAAAAGTGTGTACACGTGGGTCAATCAATACCCAACCTGCATATATGTATTAAAACACTTGAAAAAATTAAATTTCCTTAATTATGGGCGGAGTTCACGGGTTTTACCTGGCGATTACCTCCTATTGCTCATGGCCCAACTGTTTCCCAACTAAAAAACTAATTTGGAGAAGTATAAATAGACTTATATGGAAAGGCATTAAGGAGGAGAAGAGATAGAGTTATTATACTGAGATTATCCTTGACTTAGTCTGATGAATCCCTTTGCCTCATGCACTTCCCCAAGCTTCAGGAAACCCTTGTTTCCTTGATTATAGATATTCTCTCTTTTGCTTGAGATATCATGGTGTTGGTTATGGAAGAAGATTGTTGAAGGTTGGGATAGGATGAATCCAGAGGACAGTTCCACTTGGAGCCAGAAGAAGAAGACTCAGACGAATTATCTCCATGTTATTTATAGCTTGCAACAATAAAAGAAATGTTTTCTTGTTTCTGATATTAACTATTTTTATGCATAAAATTATGTTTTAACTCATATACGAATGATGTTTTGATGTATGATCAATCATTGGTTTATATGATATAAAGTCAATTTTGTGAATATTGTTTACTTCTATACTACTATGTATGTTTTGATTGAATGTTTTTCAGGTTTGAAGAATAACGGGAGTTGCAGAGGGTCTAAACCCTATGGGACCTACTCAAATGAAGGAAATTTGGGTACGGTCGCTCTTACATAGTTTGATTATACAAGAATTTTGCCTAAGCTATATGAGTGTTTCTTGTTGTAGTCTGCTTCTGCTTTGTTGGGGTTCTAACCCAAAGCCCTAGGGTGCTTCCACCTGAAACAAAATTGGCGACTCCACTGGGGAATAATAATCTTGTTATTCCTGGTTTGGGTTGTCCATTACCAATCAGGGCTCAGTCTTTGGTTTGCTTGTTTTTACTGTCTTATTTGGTCTACCAAAGTCGCAGGCTTTAAGTTTGATCTTTTGAATCAGAGTTTGTTTTTATTTTTTCTTGCAAAGCTTTGTATACGATTTTTACTTTGTTTACAATAGCATATACACGCTTGTTTCTGTAAAGTGAACCCATGTATATGCAAGTTTCCTTTTTCATAACTGTGTGTACATGCTTTTGTGTTTGAACATAGCCGCGTATGCAAACTTTTGCATTGTTTTTTCAAATCTCTCTTCCTAGATAGATTTGTTCCCTAGTATTTATAGTCTCTGTGTGGTCAATTTCTCTCTGAAGAATTTAATTATTCTACAAGCTTACTGTTTCGAAGTCTCTTTCCCATTGAAAAGATTTGGCCTAGGTTTTATTTTTAGCGAGTTTGTAATTGGTGTTTTGGCACACAAGACATCGTTAAGAAGTTCTTGATTGTTATGGTTCTCCAGAGCACGAGATTGTTTTCAGATTCAGTGTCAAGCTCAGATTTTGAATCTACTTGGTTTGCTTTCCTTTGTTTAGTGGCCTCATAGTTTTTCTTGCTTTTTGAATATCTTTTTTCAAATTTGGAAGTATTTATTTCCTACCTTATTGGTCAGTTTGCAAACTCTTTACTACTGTTTAGATCATTTTGCACAATTTGAAGTCTTTTTGTTCAAGTTTTCATTCATTTTTGAGTTTGTAACTTGCAAAGACTCCTCGTGCTCTCTTTT